>JAOQIF010000418.1:0-72685 GCA_026260285.1 Colletotrichum sansevieriae
GCTCGGGTATATAGTGCTATTATTATTACTAACCTTCCTAAAGCAGGGTAGAAGCAAAAGAATTATAAAGGTATCGAGGGGCTAAGAGCTATAGTTAGGTTAAACTAATAGCAGAAGCACCTAAAAGATAGGGTCTATATTATTATGCTACTTTTACTTGCTTCTTCTAAGATCCTTTATTTCTAGCCTTTAGTAAGTATTTGCTAAGTTTTCGCTATAAGGGTTCTATACCCTAGACCTATAGGCCTCTCCATCCCTTCGGCCTATAGTAGCTGAAGCGTCTCCGGCTTCTCCGGTCTGGGTATCCAGTCCCTTATAGGAAGTTACCGCCTGACTTCAAGAGATCCGATACTAATAAAAGGGTTAGACTACGCCCGGGCTAAACTTCATTTAGTTACTTAATATATACAATAAACTACTTCTATTTAGGATTGAGATATATACTATAATTAATACTTACTTGCGATATATTATATAGTTTTACGTTAGGTTTTTAGCATATATAGCACGATCTATCCTTGCCTAGTACCTCTCTATACTTTAATATCGGAAAGTTATACCCCGGATTATACGGTCTAACTGTAGTATTAAGACTGGTCTTATTACTAGGGCCTAGTAGTATCTATTATAGGACCGTATGAAGAGACTACTAAGCCGACTAGGAGAGGATATACTAATTAAATTCCATAACTATTAGATATTTAGTAAGAGTATCTATAACGTTAAGATTAAGAGCTAGTAGAATTAGCTCTACTAAGCATAGTCTGCATTCTAGCGTATAAGCTCTCTATCTCTATATATTAATATTATAACTAATCTTAATAGGCGTATTTCTACTAACTCTAGACGTTTGGTCTCTTCTACCCTATATTACTTATAGACTAAATTGCTCTATTATTTATCTTTCTACCCTTAATCCGTAAGGACTTTGGTAATTTCGTTCAGCTCTGGAATAACTATATTATATAGGTATAAAAAAGCTGACTATATATGGTATCTAGGCAACCTTAGAAGTTATATTACTACTATAATCTAATAACTATAAAGGACTTTGCTCAGCCGATTAATCTCGAAAAGGTCTAGGAGATACTAGCTATATTATTATAAGAAGAGCTTAACTTAGATTAATATCTACTAGAGCATATATTAAATATCTATAGAGATATTATAGCTTCTATATAGAATCTCTATCCTATATCGGAATTCTATAGGTTAAAGTATCTATAGATTGAGGCATATAACTTCTTATAGCAACGTCTTGAGCTATATATGATTTCAAAGTATAGCCTAGAGGTTACCCTACTTAAAAAGCAGGATAGTAGAGTAGAATAAGTAAAAGTATAGCTTTAGTACTTTAGCGTTAATATTAACCAAATCCTAATAATACCTGATAATAATAGTGAGAGAGATATGGATTGAACTAGCTTTATATTTATAGCTATAACTTAAGAACGATTTAGATATCGCTAAGATTAGGTAGATTAGTTTCAATCTCTTCTACTTCTTTAACTATAATCTCTTCCTAGCTTGCTTCTTTAGATTCCTCTAGGATAATAAGCTTAATATCCTATATATCTACCTTTGAAATTATACGTTTCTAAGACCTAGATTGCTTCTTGATTTGCTCCTTAGCCTTAATAGCCTTTGCTATAGGTTTCTATTTAGTTCGAGTCTAAATATATATAGATTTAGCTATATCGTTCTCAGAGGTAGTTATTATAGCCTTTAGTATAGGATATTGCTTAAACCGGATCTTCTTCGAGATATTTAAGTTGGAAATAACTAGCTTAATTTCCTTCTAGGAGACTAGTTAAAGGGTATAAATCTCCTTCTTAGGGATAATTAATAACTCCTTGAGAAATATATAAAGATTCATAGCATTATATATAATACTGCGAAACTTATATATATCTATAGGGTTCTTTGGGTTTACTAGTATCGCTCGCTAGTCCCGGTCTAGGAAATGCTTCTCTATAGTAAACTTAATAAGAATATAACCTATTATATCTATATGAGAAGTATAGGTAGTTATTATTAAGAATTATAACTTTCTTATAAACTTCTTAATAGCCTCTACATAAGTATACGTTTGAATTGGGATTCTATTGAGGTCTATCTTATAAAAGGATGCAATCTATAGGTTAATTATAATATTAGTCGTTAGGTTTGTGATCGGCTCGTTCTTAGTGCGTTTAATACTAGCTTATCGTTCCTCTATACTACGTTAAATAGTAGTTAAGAGGCCTAGCTAAAGCTTAATATTAGGTGTGAAAAGGCCCTATTTAGCAGGATTAGCTATACTTTTATATAACTTAGCTCGGAAGGTCTCGGGAGTTAGTAAGGTTTCAAAATTATCGGAATTAATAAGGTTAATAATAGCTAGCTCTGCAATAGAAGATAAATCTAATTAGTAGTATATATAGAATTGCTATTTTCTAACTAGTTTTACCATAAAGTAGTTAATTATTGCCTATTTTGGGCAAATTGATGATATCTTGGCTATAGCTATTAGATATAACTAAAAACACGAGACTACTAAGATATGAAATCATATAGAAGTGTATAGTTTCGTGAATTCATGTAATAAAGTATGCTATTCGCTTAGAGTATATAATAAATATAAATATATATTAATTATTAAAGGGGTATTACTGATTTTATAGATGGTGTATACCTAGAGTGGAAATCTGGCTATAAGCGGTAAGTTTTGAATTTTGACCTAGTGCGTCCTGCAGGCTGCCGTACCTATGCTAATTAGGCGTTGCGGCGCGAACGCAGGGTCTAAGGGGATGGGGTTGCCTAAGCTTACCCTTGGACCTTGTCACTACAGCCGAGCTACAGGGTTCGTGTAGGGGGCGGTCAGGGGCGAACATATCCGAACCTATCTGTCTGAAATACTGATGACTGGTAAGATAGGGATCCAGAGTTCTAGACGTAGCCATACTTGGGGTGTGCCCACTTTGAGCCATCTCCCGTTACATTGAGATTTCTTTCTGCCTGGTGACCTGCTTGGCATCTTCGTAAGACTAAGAAAGGAAATATGCATTCGACGGATTTGGATAGAGTCGACTCTTTTAATTTTGACGCGAATCAGGTGTTCTGAAGGTTCGCAGCCCTCGTTTCATTCGTTCTTAGGCATTGAGGTGCGGACATTTGCCGGTTAACTAGGGTCTTGGTTGCAAGTCGTTTCCCAAGATGTGCATTAGTTGCGACGGAAATTGGTGACGCAAAGTCTCAGGAGAAGATAGCCCCTGACAATCCTAAGTTCTTTCAATTGAGTCATCAGCTATGAGTGCTCGGCACACAGACAGAGAGATTTGTGACAATGACATACCGAAAATGGTCTAATGATGTACCCCGTATTACCTCCAGTAGGACTACCTGTCAGACTAATATGATAAGACTTTGTCACGGGCAAATGTGGCGGGATTTTGTTGCGCATCGGGCGCCATTGCAAGGGCTTCGCCATCAATTAATTAGGTCTTTTTCTTGGTGATGCATCCATGCAAACAATACTAGTAAAGCAGCTCTGTTCAGGATCGACAAGTGTTCTATATCTGAGTTGTGTCTTAAAGGTCTTGTCACGGTTGAGAGAAAACTAAAGTAAATCTATCTGTTAGCATAGAAAAGCATGCTCTCAATGTTTACAAGCTCCAAGCCCTAGCCCAGGAGGCCTTGATGTTTTACCATGGACCTTCCGAAATCAGCCCCGATTTTGACAGCGCATATAGGTTTGCAACAATAACAACCTGCGACAATAGTATTATAGTAGCGCACGGCCTTCATATGCACGTGTAGTTGCTAGCCGGATTCGAAAACTTCAAGTGTGTTACATATTTTCATCAACTTACAGGTCATTGAGTCTCACGAGCTCGCTCATGATTGAATTATTGGGCCTCTTCCGGTCTAACTTCTTTGCAGTAAGGGGTCGGCGCCTCGTAATCACATCATCTAAAGCTTAGACTTCCCAACAGCGTCCGTCGCGCGAAATCCCTTTGTGACCCAAAGTGCCTGATGTACCTAGCTTTCATAAAAATAATCAATTAGATCTGGAGTTATCTGCTGTATCTCTACTCATTGTCTGACATTCATTAGATGCTCTTATACATTCACTCGCGGTACGGCCCTATGACTATAGTGTGCATGGATTGACCTGTGGTACGCATCGACGCCCTGTGGCCCTTTTGCCAGTACTATCATATTACACACAGCTTGGTTGATTTTTGGACCATATTATGAGTTCTAGAAGGCGGTCGAAATGCCGCAAGAGCCATCTAATTCAATGGATCGATGCCTATCTAATAGTTAACGCCCCTTAACTTTCACTCTCGTCCCTGTTTGACTACCATGTCGGTTATGACTTTCCATTACAAAGGATTTGAGGTCTAGCAAAGAAGCAGAGAATTGATTAAGTCTCTACTCAAGAGGCCTCTCAACATCATGTAATTGAAAAGTCCAGGAACCGCACTCGGACGAAAGTTTCAGTCGTTCGAAACATACTGCTTTGATTTCTTCGACATTCCGAAGAGAAAGATTCTCCAATAGAAACAGGGATAAAGGATACCGCACAAATAGCCGCCACATAATAAATTCATGAGCTAAGCCTATGAGTTATCTAGCCGAGGCCGAAGTAGACTCATGTTCGGTCAACGGAGTTTACTCAACTTCACACATTGCGTCTTTAGTTCAACATACAAGAGTCCAAGACGATGGGAAGGAGACTGCACGAAATTGATTTGATATCAGCTCGATCAGTCCAAGCAATAAAAGAACCCAACTTCGCGGCGTATCCACGCAGCCCACGTGTAGCAAGACAACTTTGGTGCAGCGAGCTTCGAGGAAACATCCTCGAACAGACTGAGGCGGATCTCTTGTGGAGTGTAATATGGCAGAAACTGTCGAACCGCGTACAATTAAGCTTAATCGAGTGGACTGTAGATTCTTGGCGTTCAGAGGTGAAACCTTCTTCACAACTCGAGGCTAGATGATGAGAATCAAATTATGCATTGTTTTGGGACGTATTCTAGTGCTTTCACTGAATTGCTCCAGAATCGCGTCCAGCAGGCGGGCGAAAGCGAAGCAGGAAGCGAGGAAAAGTTTTTTCGCATTTTTTAAAGACACTTCTTCGTCATAGATGCCAAAGGTCATTCAGTAACTAGAAACTCTACCAAGGAACAAAAGGTTTTGCGTTTTCAGACAATTTGGGGCCAAGCCATGTAGCTTTTGGAATGCTTCTAAGTCAGGGGATTCATCATCGGGAGTCCAGTAAACACAATGCCAGAAGCCCTTGAACTCATTTTATCCAGATAATTAGCAAACTGCACTGCTCTTTCCAGGGCGACCTTGATGTATGAATTTGGGGAATGCTTACCTGAAGCCAAATATTCTCAATAATTCGTCTAGTCATCAAAGATTTTATACCCAACGCTTTTGCAACCAGAACCTAAGAAAACTCATCACTAGAAAATGGAATAAAAATAAATGAGATGAATAAGTTAAATATATGAGACTTTAATAAAAACATATGTTCACGATGCATACACATGCAGCGGCATTGGCGGACATGTCTCCAATAACAGCAAAAGGTTGTTGAAAGGGCGGCATATATGGGTTTCTTTAGTATTATGCAAGATGGTTAGTGAAGAAGTTGAATTAGAGCTGACTTTTACTTTTTCGTCGATTAATATACCACTCCATTTCCAGAAGAGATTTACTGTATCGCAGCATAAAGTCGTCAGAAACTGGCTATCCTATATGCGGGTAGGTGTAACTTAGAGTCCACTGAATCACCCTTGCAGTGTCCGAGGCTTGTGCCTGTTTTAAATGACATAATTTCACGATCTAACTGATTTTTTCAGTTCATTGCAAGGATTCGCTTTTCTTGCAGCTTAAAAAATGGATGGTGTCACGTGTCGTGGAGGGGGTCCCTACCAGGTTCGACCGTCTCCCTCAGCGACCCCTGCCTGTATGATTAGTCTCTCCAGATATATCACACCCAGCTTCACAGAGAGACGTTTGTTTGCCACAGGCAGTTTTCCATTCATTCCATTGTTTCTTGCAGAGCCCCACCCACCCTCTTCATAGATGGGACAATCAAGCGGCACAATCAGAATGCAAACCTGTCGCAAAATCTTACCTTTCTAGTGGTTTTGGTGGTGTCCTTTGTCGGGAATAAAGCCCCCCTGAGTTCTTTCCGCTAGTAGCAGATGGCTCGATTTCCGCGCTAAGTGGCAAGCAGATCGACTGACGCTGAAATCATCAATTCTTTTTCCCCGCCAGACCACGGGGTCTCAGAGTGTCTAACTAACTTCGCTGACGGCTCTGCTGTCGCTGAAGCCAGTTGACGGTCGGCTTAAAACCTTCGCGGTTACTAGGGCCAAGGTGTGGTATGCCTGATGGCGGACTCATTCTGGGCAACGCGAGCCCCGTGATTGAAAACACCGGTATATACCTGATGCGTCCGTAATAAAACCTTTAAGGGAAGCGTCACGAAACGAGCTCATCCGTAATATGCCCGCGGTCCAACCGTTAGCCGATATCGACAAAGACTTATCACGTCATCCATGTCCGCATTGTTCTTTGACAGCTACCCCTACATATGCGTTGCATGGGTCTGTGGATCTCTTGAATCCTCTTGAATCCTTACACTTTCTTTGCTTCTCTCCTTCGAAAAACCGGATTCCAAGCTGACAATTCTCCACCGCATGCGGGCTCTATTCAATCTAGCAAAGTTTGCTCTCTGGTTCTACCGAGGATCACTGCATTGTTGTAGCTGTGCCTTGTGTCAAGCGTGATCGGACAAAGTACGCGGTAAGGCTAGAATCGAGCATTGTGGAGGCCTGCACCGACTCCCAGTGGCGGTTAACAAGTGTAGGCACCGGGCCGAAGGTGTGCTATATAAAGCATGGCTCTCTCTCGCCATGGATCCTGGGCCATGTAGTCTCTTATCCGCATCTTTATACTCCCTCATTGTCTCCGCCATGTTACCGCTCGTCATTGCTGCTTTGGCCTCCCTGGCCACCGCTGAGACCACACCTTGGCCGTCGTTTGGAAACTGGACAGAGACTGCCGGCGGCTACGACTTCATTCTTTCAGGCCCCGCAAGACTAGGGAAGAAGGCAGACTTTGAGCTTGACAGATGCCGATACATCTGGAACCTCCTCAATGAACGGACAGACTGCGAGAGAAACCCTCCGCCCACTGAGGCAGAAGAATGCATGGACAAGCTCTACACACGGAAGGCAGCCATCGGCGATCAGGGTTTCCTCGAGATTTTGGAGCGAGACATAATAGAAGCACGCCGATTCTGGTACGGAATCAACGAAAAGTCGGATATCAACCGCCCGGAAACCTGGAAGGCTGTCGAGGCTCGCGCCGTCGTGTCGCTTCCCAACGTCACCGCGTGGGCGTTTTCAGCGTGGTCATCTTCTCCGAGAGCAGATGCAGCGAACAACCGAGCCAACGCAGAGCACTACTTCAAGCACTCTGACCACACCCGTGGAACTGGGTTTTCTACGATCCTCGAGGGTTGGGGTGGTACCGTCACCAACTTCACGATACCGAACTATAGTTCTGCCCTTTGCCCCCAAAGGCCCATGGTGCGTCCTCTGCCCGAGTTCCAAATCAAGGCCTGTGGCGACAAGAACTTGGTTGACGGCAAGGACACCAATTTTGGGGTGTTGAACATCGCAGCGCGTGATGTGGACGGTGCCGAGTTTGGCCAGTATTGGGCAAGGGGCATCGATATTTACGCGTCGATTTGGTACGGAAATGCGGTGTCCGAAGACCACCTGGAAGCTGAGCGGCAACACGTCATCATCGAGATTGTCAACATGAGCTTGAAGGCCCAAGAGGACATAGAGACTGGGAAGTTTAGCGTGCCTGTTCCCCCGGCTTCTTAGCTTGGATGGCATGATATGATGAGGGTTATGCAACCTGGAAGACTCTAGCGAAAGAAAAAAGAAAAGGTTTAATTGGATGAACAGTCGTATGATGAGTATTTACCCCCTGTTATAAGCATGGATAGTGGCATTGTTTTATCCTGTTTCCGAGAACCCCGGTTTTCCTAGCGTCATCCCCAGCAAGCCAAGTATCGAATGCGAAGCCCATTCGCTGTTCTACGGATCTTGAAGTAGTTTCCCCATCTCCCATTTGACAGTTTCCGATGTCCCAGAGACTGTTAAATCTGACAATGACATCCAGGGATTAGGATAAATGAGAACTTCTCCTGTTGGCTCCGTGCAAGGGGTAGGGTCGCTCTCGATGTGGGTTTGGGCTCGCACCAGCCAAGATCGAACCACAAATAAATCGACCTCCAGAGAGTTTCGCTCTTGGTGAGATGGTGTTCGATCAGCTTGGCAATGGGTTCTCGAAAAAGTCTTTTGGATGGGTTTGGAGTTCAGTTGCTTAAGTTGCTTCCTTAATTGCCGTTATCATTGTCGCCCATTATCGTTGATATGTCAGAAATCGTTTCAACGTCCAATTTGTATCGCTTCTGGCATCAGTAAAGTCCAGTATACTGCCACATCACTGATACTTTCGCCCGCCTCGTAGACCTTAATGGTGAGATTCTAAGTTATGACAAAGTTGATAGGATTGCATGGAAGGTTAGAAATTGACAAGTGAAACCGTGCGCAGTGCGATGGAGCTTCTCGAGGACTGATAGAATAGTATCAGAGAAAGACCAGTCCCCCGACGTGTATCATTCGAGACGATTTTCTTCATACATGGCGTAGTATGTATGTCAGCTAGCATCTGGCATTTGATTGGTAAAGATCCCACCGTTATTATGGTGTCATGTTGCTGCCAGGAGGCTGGCTGAGATGCAGGGTAATGCGCATGCCACATAGGTCCGATTCAATCTCACTCTCATGTTATGAAACATGGGTTGAAACATTCTTTCCCATTGACTGGTGGTGCTTTTGAGCAGTTTTCATTTGGCTCGTCAGGATCAGAAAGAGGAAGCCAAAGGAAGACTTTCAGCCAGCCTCTATGAAGCTTGCAACATGCCGAGAAGTAAACGGCGCAAGTCTTGCTTACGGCGTTGACCGCTCAACTGCGTGTGATAATGTTCTCACACTCAAGATCAGTTGCACCTCGGCCGCAATCAAGTACCTACTTGAAGCAGAGCAGCCTGCGAGGTTCCGAGAGGTTTCGATATGACCGCTCAGAGTTTTCCTCGATATCACTTGTTGGAATATCACTCCTCCTTACAGAAGTCTTTACGACACTCTTTATAAACCAAAGAAATAATGGCGGCAATAGTCCTCAATGCCGCGTGTAACGGTACAGATCTAGCCTCTGATCTTACCTCGAGCAGTGGCCCAGCCGGGCCTGATGTGGTGCAATGCCTGAGCCCTTCTGGAGACATCACCGGCCTGGTTACGAAGTCCTTCAAGGCCTAGGAGCGCGTCAAGGATGCCCCTGAAAGACTCTCACGAAGAGCTCTTTGGTCTCGACGCTTTCAAGAGCTCGAGCTCTGGCGAGGAGTGACTACTCAGGTTCCATGCGCCAGCTTATGATACAAGCATCTGGTGATTTCACACGATTCGCCCAGGGCGAAGTCGATCTCTGCAACAACTTGAAGGCTTATGGCGGGCTTTTAATCCAAACTCTTCCCACTTTCACCATCGGAGAGTAAGCACCCACATTGTTCTTATCTGTGAATGGTGAGAAATAAGCTGGCCAGTCAAGACTTGTTGTGACGTCGATTTCCTCGATCGGGCCTACAAGGAAGCCATGGCTTCAGCTACGAAGGCTTGGGCCGACAGTGGCGCAAAGGTGAAATTCGCGTTAATGCAAATCAGAGGGCACACCATACTAATGCTAGAGGTGCAAGTGATTCGCAACATCAACGAAATCACGTCGAGTCTTGATGATGCTACTGCCTCGATCGGACTCCTGAGTAAGCAGGCCGCAGCAATGGAAGCTCAGTTGGCTCCGGAGAATGTTGGCAGGCGTTTGGCTGAAGCTTTGAAGAAGCTTTTAAAGCTAGTTTATGACGAATTCCGTGCAATTGTGCCAATCTCAGTCATCATCGGTATAGGCATCGAGGTTCTTCGCGGAGACTTTGGGACACTCTTCAGGGACAAGACTCAGGCAAAAGCTTTCATCAGTCGCGTCGACGCTCTGAAGGCGAGTTTTGTCAGCTGCAGCAGTGACCTGAAGGTCATGACGGAGTCAATGAAGATTGGCGTCAATGCGTACATCTCCGTGGTCGACGTCTGGGACAATTTTATGGCCAAAGCGAAGGAGTTGCAGGGCAGCTCGGACCAAGATGACATGATCACAACATCGCAAAAGCTACAAATCAGCATGAAGTGGAACCAGGCGCTGGGAAAGGCAGACAATGCAGTGAAGGTTTTGACCGGTGCCGTCTCACGGAAGAATACTCTAGCAAAGAGCTCTGCCTTGGCCAGTTTCACTGTCGCCAGCTTTACAACATCATCGCCACTTCCTATTAAGGTTCCGTAGTCCACTGCTGAGATCAATTTGCTCAAGCTTGTCGGTTCATACGGTCTTGACGCGTAAGCCCGAAATCTACCATCCTGCGAAGGGCCATGATAGCTGATTCCTAAGAGGAAAGTCGTCCATCAGGAGAAATATCGAGTCATGTCGAGTCTCGCTGGCGATTCTGACTTCATGGCTCGCCAACTCAACAAATTTGCCAATGCTACTGCTACCTTTATGGCTGAAAGAACGGAGTCCGATGATGCCACGGAGGAGTTGATGAAGAGATTTGGGTAAGTGAAACAAGATGCAATATGGACATTTCTTATTCAGCACCGTGATATGACAGGGCTCTTGGGGTCGAGGAACAGCTCAAAGAACTGGCCGGCGACTGTGCGGCAGTTAGTCGTACATTAGATACGATTTTTCAAATTCCCTTTCTCGAGAGCCTGTCCATCTTGAACCCGTTTATGCTGGGAGTGACTCGGAACCTCGCGACATCGGCATGCGAACACTGTTCACTCTCTCTCAGACGGTCAGCCAATATTTCCCTTGGACTATGGAGTCTCCTGCTGACAGAATCACTAGAACATGGTGTTCTCCAAGAGAAAACGAAAGAGTGTGTCGGACAGCTTATTTCGTATGCAGCCCCGCAGCTCGCTATCCTTCCAATCGTGGAAGTCGACGCCAAAAAGATCAATGAGGAGAGTAACTACATCTCAACCAAGCACTATCTTGAAGCATGCATTCGCGCAAGCGCGGAATACCTCAAATTGGCCAATGGGCTCCGCAACGATCACTCGCAATTCAACATAGAGTGGCAGTCAGCAAAACGGAACATCACTCAGAGAGTCAACGAATGCAAAGACGTAATTGGAATGAGCTGAATGGCCAAGGCTGTAAAATTCTAATGTGTTTATTCTTCAAGACTGCGAAATGTCTCAAGGGCGAGACGAAGGCCAAGCAAAAGGAGTACAAGGACAAGACTCTCTGGGGTGTTCTTAAGATTCTTGGAGGTGTCGCTTGCTTTGCTCCCACATTCTTCCTACTATTTGTGGCCCCAGTCAGTGAGTACTACTCTACTCATCATTGTTGTTGGCTTCTTATTGATTTTGTGAGCCGCCGCGGCCGCGGGCGTGGGGTTGCTCTATTGGGGCATTAAAAATTTAATTGACTGAGGACAGGCAAGTTCTCTGAAAACTACGGACTCGTAATGGTCGTACTGACAGTAGGCTAAGCTTGATACCGCTATTGTAAGTCTCCAAGATGAGACGAATGCGGCCACGAACACAGCGAGCCAGCTCGAATAGTGAGTTCAGTCTACTACCCTACGCAGGACTACTGTGTATAGAGCGGCCTTATTGTCATGGGCAAGCATATCTGACTGACAATTACTAGACTTGAGGCCCCCATGAATGTTTGTCGCCGGCAAGTTGGCCCAGCTCATCGGAATCTGGAATCACATCTCTCAGAATCTGAACGACATCAATCTCAGGTTGAAAACTTTCACTGAAGTCAATGCGGTCTTACTGGCCAAATTGTGGACGAAACTCCACCCAACGGTACGTCAAGTTGCTTTGAGATCCCCCTTGGGTTCATACGGTTCTTGTCTCCATGCTAACAAGCCGAATAGAACTTCGAGGACTGGACTCGCGTGAGAGACAATTGCACAGCTTATGTTAATGGAATGAAAGGTGCTTAAGAGTGCAGATCTCTTTGCCCGGATCAACGACGATTGACGTTACACTAAGAGGCCGCATCATTCGGTAAGTACCATGGCGTCTGTGGCTGTCGGAAGGGGGTATTCAACGAGGTGTCCCATGGTCCCAAACACAGGCGGCGGCCACCTCAACGCCAACACACGCGCTCTTGTTGTAATGCATGCACGCATTCTCTATCTTCTTCTCTACCTTTCTTCCTCACTTCCTACGACTGGAAATACAAGAATATTTCAGGAAGCTGCACCTATTTAGCGCACCAATGAATGGCACCCACGTAGCCCACGTGGACATCAAATCTCAAAACCCATTGAGAAAGACAGAGCAGATACCCGGAGACTTTCCTGCCATTATGGCACTGGGCGTGCGTAGCCCTCTTATACATTGGATAAGTAGTAAAAGATCTACATCGGTGCGGGCCGCTCCTGGCTCAGGTACAGAATCGAGCGTCATGCAGGTCAATTCACCTCTGCAACATTTAGCTGTTGCTAAGCCTCACCTGCAACCCTGCTTATGCCTGACACAGCTTGTGGCGCATTCGCTGAAAAAATGCTGAGGTTGAGGCAGCTTAGACATGACTCTCAGTTCTCACAAGGACGATGTTGGTGTAACCGAGAAAGTACTTGACCTGCAGGTAAGGCGACAGAATGTCTCGGGAGAAGGCATAAGCGCATAGGATACTTCTTTAGTCATCTGGCGTTAGGCAGATGCTACCTATGAAAAGCCTGCTTCGATGGAGGCCTCAAGGCAGATAAATAAGATGTGTCTCCTGGAGGACCCGAATTCAGAGCCCCCATCATCAGTGATTACTGCCACACGAACATCACTCCTAACATCGGACGAATCGACCGTTCATTATAGTACCACGAATTCATCGTTCCAAACCTCCGTAATGATCAGATTACACTGGTTCGCCGTTCATGGCGTCTACCTCCTTACCCAGTTTGCTCTCCTAATCGCCAGCATCGCAGCTTTTGTTTCAATGCCATTAAAATTCGATCATCCGATGTCGCCGGCAGTTCCTTGGGGATCGTTAGCTTTGGTGCGTCGACAGTCCCCGTCAAAAAAATCAAAAGAAAAAAAAAAAGGCAGACAATGTGCTCATTATTGCATTATTCAGAGCTTGTTCGGACTCTTTCCCAACGTAATCATTTTCGTCGCCATATTTTCATCTCAACGACCAAACCCCTTGGTGACCGACGAGAGTCGCATGATTATCCGACGCTACATACTCCTCGTTAGCGCCTTATTTGCAACGGGATTCGCTGCCGCGGACGGGGCCTTTGCCGTCTCGTTTGGCAAATATGGCTCGACTGGTCCAGAAAAAGCCGCCAGCGGTGTAGCTGCGGTCGCTTCGTATGTTGAAAGAGGAACTCAGACTCGATGTGCTGGATACTGGCTTACAAACCTTGTGCAGATTTGTCGCGCTCGCTGCTGTGGTGGTGGATATCTGGAAGATTTGCGCAGAAGTCTCGGAAGCTCGGTCCGCCGAAACTTTTGATCGGGAGCAGCTTGTCGATGTAGAACCGTTTACCGACAGTTAAAAATTCGTAGGGGTGATGGGAGGCTTTGACAGGTCCATGTGTAGGGTTGGAACATCATTAATCTGCACGAAATCAGCAGTATGGATGACGAATAGCTTCTTTTCTTTCTTCCTTAATTCCTATTTTCGCAGATTTCACAACATCATCACGTAAAGATGCTATGGTATCCTCATGTCCTCATGAGCTAATAGATATGAGATGCATCATGGGAACTTTTGAGAAGAGCTCCTCGCGCCTGGAAGGCAAACGTGATGACTCAGAGGATGACTCTTATCTTGCCGCAGCAATGGGAAGTACCCCGAAAACCGACAGCCTGATTCTGGAATGAAGAACGCGCGGCCGTACGTAAGCGAGGGGATGGCTGACCTCGAAGGTCTTGCAGTCAGATCAGTTCTTAGGATGCGATTCGTTGAGCCAAGAAAGTCCGCCGGACACTGCTGCCACCCAACGAAGCCACCCCACCCGCCCAAGGGGGCACTGCGCGTGATCTACGCGTCAGCGAAGGGATAACGTGGCGGGAATCGAAACATCGAACTCTCTGAGCCCCTTTAGACCCCCAAAGAATGCTGTCGTGGTTGTTCCAAGGACGGAAGAGAGCCAACAGCTTTTCTACCATCGAGGACTTTGGCGATCTGGACGGACAGCAAAAATGCCGTGGCTGCAAAGAGATCCGGGCTCTTTTGGATTTCCACAGGCGCCATAACATTCTACCGCCTAAGGCTGTGGTTTTCCACGAAGACTATGCCTCTCTCGACAGATGTGCCCTGCTTTGCGTCACCTGCCGCATCTTTCGTCAGGCGCTGCTTCTTGAAGGCGTGACCGCCGACCATGCTGCCGTGTTGGAGTGCTCTTCTGGGCCGGTTTGCGCGAGGCTGGTCGATGGAGATGGTGGCTTTGCGATAAAGATACACATCAACGAGGATGGAGGCAGCAGGCTTCCGCCGGCGGTGGTCCGCTGCGCGTCGAGCAGGGGCACGAAGCCTCCTGTGGGGCTAGTGAAGCATTCAGCGGACGATGCCATCTTTCAGCAGATCAAGAGCTGGATCCGCGTTTGCGAGAAGCGCCATATTGACTGCGGCAACCTCGCATACTCGGACCGGAAGCCCACCCGGCTTCTTCACCTCCTCTCTGACTCAAGAGCCCAGCTGGTCGATAGCAAGAGCCTCCTTGCGGACGGCAAAGGCCCTCGCTATGCGGCGCTGAGCTATTGCTGGGGCACTGGCATGTTGAGTGCGGACGAGACCGAGATGGTAGGACAGGGACAGACGCTGAGAGCTAACCTAGAGAATCGATATCAGCCATTCGATATTGAATGTCTACCAGGCACTGTGCGCGATGCCATCAGGATCACACGGCGGCTAAACGATTCCGAGAACCGACTTGAGTTGTGCTTCCTCTGGGTGGACTCGCTCTGCATCATCCAGGATGATGCTCAGGATAAAGAGTTGGAGATACAGCGCATGCAGGAGGTCTACGGAAACGCCGCTGTCACCATATGCGCAACAACAACGGCCAAGGCCACGCAGTCGTTGCTGATGTCGCGTCTCGCGTGGTCAAATCAAGTCAAGCCATGTCGCATCGGCATGTCTTGGCTGACTGTGAGCCCGACCTCGCCTGCCGGCCTCCGCTCGAGAGCCCCGTTATCTCTCCGGGCATGGACACTCCAAGAGGAGCATTTGTCGCCGCGGCTGCTATTCTGGGGTGGCCAACGATTCAGTTGGGCTTGTGGGCGTGGCGAGTACGTCGAGGACACGTCTTCTTCCACTCCTGCTCATCCATCTGCCATTCCCGTGCGCAAATTTCTTGCTGAGTGCCGCAAGGCTGAACGTCAGGAGCTTTGGCTTGCGTGGAACTCCTTGGTAGAGTCATACACGGCTCGGAGCCTGAGTAACCCGGCAGATAGGTTCAACGCGCTGGCGGGACTGGCGACGCGATATCTGGCCGCTGTTTCGGGGTACAACGAGTACATGGCAGGTTTGTGGCGGGCGACGTTTGCGCAGGATCTCTTGTGGCGTGTTTCTCAGCCACCTGGGCCAGACACAGAATGGCCCGGCACGGCAGGAGCCCCGAGCTGGTCTTGGGCGAGTCTTCCTATCGGCCTGGGGGCTCGCATGTGGCACGAATTCGAGATGCCGACTGAGATGGAGCTGCTCGACGACGGTGCGAGTGTGAATGTGGAGCCATCAGAGGCAGTCACTCAAGCGGCTAATTCAGGTCGCGTCCGGGTCCGAGGTCATCTGCGGACGCTCTGGGGAGCCAAGTCACAGCTTCGGGAATGGGGCGACGTTTGCGCCCGCGTGGACGGCGTCAATAAGTTTCGTTTTGGGTCCAACCCGGGCCAAGATGTCCACGCGGTCGATCGCTTCACAGGCAACTTGGTTGCATACGAGGCACGGAAGCAGGAGATCGTCGCCGAGTTGGACTACTGCAGGCTTGCGGAGGACGTCAATGAGGGCCTGTTATCGGAGGTTCACTGTCTTGCCATCTCAGAGAAGGGAATGCTTCTCCTGCGCCGTCAGAATGTCACGGGTGCGTTCCAGAGAGTTGGCATTGGCTTCGGGTATCGACGGGATTTCTTCCAAGGCTTGGAGAAGACGGAAATTGTGCTAGAATAAACAAGCATAGCAGCGAGAAAGGGTTTACCAATTTGAAGAGATTTATTTCAAGAATTACGATCCCACGACCAACAAGCCGCCTCAGCTCCGTCTAGCAGATGCCAGCGAGGGCTGGATTAGTAGTTGCGTCGGTGACGACCAGTGAATACCCGGTATTGCAGGTTTTTTGCCATTTTGAAGTGTTTTGCTCGGCTTGCCTGTGGAGGCTATCATGGCTGTATTGAGTGCGTGCCTACCTAGAGAGGAAGTTGAAGCTGGTGGTGGTGGGTGCACGGCCTTCCTCCATTGGACCCGGGGTGCCGGAGCCGGGGGCTCAATAACCCGTCGTTGCTGGGTCAGGCCCCGGTCCCGGTCTGCTCTTTTCGCAATTGGAAAATCATCGCCAGCCGCCATTGCATGTGAAGCCAATACGTCGAAGAGCTCAATCTCTTTGTTACCTGCCACGCCGAAGGCCCAACAGAACCTCGACGGCTAAAAGACACTCCTTTCACAGCTCTCGTCTTTTCTCGTGCGACTTCTAGTGCTTATACCCTCAACGAAGCGGGTCGAAACGATCCCCCACCCCCCTCCGACCCCGTCCCACGCCTTCGACAGCTGGTCTTGTCCCTCAAGGCAGCGACGCTTTAACAACCACGACCACGATGGCGCCCCTCATCCTCCACAATGTTCCCGACGAGGAACTCTACATTGGCGACGACGGCATCAAACGCCCCTACGCCATGGTATTCCCTCAGTGCGTCCTTCCTTGACGGGAACCCTGGGAAGATCCAGGTCCGCTCGCGCGCAGAGTGACACCATCCAGCTAACAATTCTTCAGACAAGATGGTCTCCCCGGCGCCAGATCCCGCCGCGGTGCCCCGGAGACGGGCTCTTTCGGTAAATCCACGCGTCGCTCCCGCTCCCGCACCGGAACACCCGCCCGTCGTGAGAACCCGACCGTAGCGGCCGCCGACAAGCTCTTCGGCGACTGGATCTCCTCCCAAGCAACCATCACAAGCATCAACACAGCCGCCAACGCTGCTGCCTCATCAGCACCAGGTACCACCGCGTCCTCCTCCTCCGTCGCCATCCCCCAACGCAAAACCTCAGGCCTCTCACAACAACCCCTTCTAGCCTCGTCGGAAGAAGCTCCCGCCGCCGCGTCGGGACCGCGCGTCGCCCGCCGCGAGCCCACCGAGATCATCCTCCGCGGATACCGCT
This sequence comes from Colletotrichum sansevieriae, assembly GCA_026260285.1. NCBI lineage: Eukaryota > Fungi > Ascomycota > Sordariomycetes > Glomerellales > Glomerellaceae > Colletotrichum > Colletotrichum sansevieriae. The sequence goes on from JAOQIF010000418.1 coordinate 17,527, forward strand.
CCCCGTCGCAGCAGTACGCCGCCATCGCCCACTACGAGCAACTCGCCGGCCTCATCTGCGAAGACTACCCCCGCGAACCCCCCTTGGAGCAACGCCGATACAAGTCCGAGCTGCGCGACCCGGCCTTCACTCGCCGCCGCGTTCTGACCCCCGAAGAGCGCGCAAAGGTCAACCGCGCCGACGGTGGAGAGCACTGGGTCAAGGTCACGTTCGAGTCGGCCGAAGCGGCCGACGCCGCAATCTACGCCAGCCCCCAGCGCGTCAACGGCTACCTCGTCCACGCCGAGCCCTACCACGGTTTCCCTCCCGCCCGCGACGAGTCCATCCCCGACGTCGACTCCCTCGCGCACGACGAGCACCACCACCGTTCGCAGTCTGTTCCCGCAAGCAGCTTCGGCCAACACGCGGCGACTACTCCCCGCAAGCGCCAGATCCAGGCCAAGACGAACAACAACAACAACCCCTTCTCCTCCGCCGCCAACGCGCGCTCCATGTCCGACCTCTCTCCGCCGACGTCCCTCACCTCATCCAACACGATCGACACAGCAACCATCTCAAACACCTCCTCCGCGACCGTCACCATGACCGATGCGCCCCCACTGGAGCCCTCCGAGTCGCCCCTCCGGACCGAACAAGACAGCCTCTTCTGCCGCCGCATCCCCACCGCGCGCAGAGCGAGGCTCCTCCCCGCCGAGCAGGCCCTGCTCCCCCAGCAGAGCTACGCCCAGCGTCTGGTGAACGCGGTGCCTTTCCTCAAGTGGTTCAGCGGCTCCATGATAGGAAACGAGGTGCCGCGTACCGACTCGGGCGACTTTGACTGGAACCGCGCCAGCCTGTACTGGAAGGTCATCTGGTGGCTCGACGCGACCTTTTCGCTCTTTGGTGGTGAGATCTTGACCGCTGACAAGGACGACTAAGGTAAAAAGAGCCCATCTTGCTCCGGAGTACTTAGAAATGGAATGGGGGTTTTCGGGAGATGATGTTTGGCGTTTGAGGAAAAGTTTCTTTTATTTATTAATGGTCCATGAATACCACGCCTCAACAGATTCACTTTCTTAGACGGGATAAGGCTTGGGAAAACGAGTCTTTTGAGACAGAAGCAGATGCCACACAAACAAGGATGAAGTACTTCTGTATGAATATTTGTAAGACCATGCCGCGCGTCCCTCATCGATAGACGCCTCTAAATGGGTATAACAAGAATAATCATGAGTTCGCCGCCACCCCGTCACACAACGCACACACACACAAAGAAACACTACGCGTCCTCATCGTTTACACTCCACCGTCTTTCCCGCCTGCCTCTTACTTCAGACTCGTCGACAATTTCTGGTGAATCCTCCAGCTTCCTTTCCGACATCAAATTCGTCTCCCCGGCAGCCGGCTGCTCGTCACCCGACAGCTGGTGTCCCGAATGCTCTCCTTCATCTTCCTCCTTCAAAACGCCGTGCCGTCTCTCTGGAGTCTCTGATACCAGCGTGTCGTTGGCATCTTCGACCTGCGACTCCTCACTGAGGCCGACCCCCAGACTATCATACGTGACGTCCGTAGCGTGCCGCCTGATGGGCTGTGGTGAAAAGGGCCGCACGCCCCTCGACCGGTTGAAGTTTGTCTCCGAGAAGATGCTGTCTGTGTCATTGTCGTGCTCGCCCAACCCAGGCGACGCCATGGCAGCAAGACTTTGGTACCGGTCCGTGTCGCTCATCAAGCTGTCGCCCCTGGCGTGACCGCCGGACCTCGTGACATCCGACGCCGTGTCCGCGAGGATGCTCTTTGGCGGCAGGATACTGAACAACTTGGCCGTTTCCGCTGACCCGCCCAAGCCCCCGATACTCGCATGGTGCAAATCTACAACCGCGTCGCTCGCAAACAGATCCGCGCCCCTTTCGAGCAACTCGTCCAACCCGCCGCCGCTCCACCCTTTCCTCGCGAGCGACTCGAAGATGTCCACCTCCGCCCTCACGAGGCTGCACGAGGCCTCGAGGATGCGCCCGCTGGTGTCCTGGCTCTCGCGCAATAAGGTCCTAGCGTGGTCGCCGTGGAGGGTCGTCAGGCCGTCCAGCTTGGTCGTGAGCTCGACGAGGTGCGCGCGGAACTTGCCCACGTCGCGCCGCCGCTGCTTGTGGAGCTTCAGCCCTTCCTTTTCGAGCCTCTGGATCTCTCTGCTGCGCGCCTTGACGTCCCTCACGTACGCCTCCTCCTCGTCGTCCACGCGCTGCCGCCACTTGTCGAGCTCGTGGAGCAGCGGGACCTCGAAATCGCGGTACACCGTCTCGGAGAGGATCTGTTGGTGGTTCGCGACGAGGTGGTGCACGCCGGACGCGGACAGCAGGAGGTCGGCCGTGCAGGAGCCCTTGGACCCGGCGGTGAAGCTCGCCGAGAGGCCGCCTCCGGACTGGGAACTCCCCGTCAGGCTCTCCGCCCGAGCTTCCTTCAGCCGCGCGCAGGACTCGAGGGCCGAGCCGAAAGCGGAGGCCGCGGTGGACAGAGACGCCAGGGCGACGCGGTATGCTTTTGCGGTTTGGAGGAGGTCTGCGTATGCCGTTTGCGACTGTTCGAGGTCGGGTTTCGTGAGGATGGCGTGGACGGGTCGCGGGGGCGGCGGGAACGGGAGGTGGAAGGAGGATAGCGGGTTCGCGGTCGAGGCGAGGGAGTAGACCGGGGAATTTGGGATCGGTGGGAGCTGGGAGGGCGTCGGGGTCGCGGGGCGGTTATCGGAATCGGCGGAGCCGTTGCCGGCGGCGGCGGCTGCTGCTAAGCTTGCCATTTGCTCTTCTTTTGGGTTGTTTCTTGTTTCCTGGGATGTCCGATTGGGGGTAACTTCCGCGAGGCTTCCGGTATTCGAGGGAGAGGGAGTGTGTGTGCGTTGTTTGAGGTGGGATTCCTGAGCGTGTGTGTACTGTGGCAACGCTGCGGGGATGGAAGCAGTTCCTATGCCGAGGAATGGCAAGAAAGCTTGTGTTTGCTATTTGGCATCTATCGGAGGATGGAGGTCATCGTCGGGATGTCAGACACACAAAGGATTCGGAAGAGGACTGCCAACAGAGCCTTCCAGAGGATGAAGAAAAGTTAGATCCTTTGGGGGTGAGAAACGAAGTTAAAAGGGGAAAAAAAAAAAAAAACCCCCCAGAGGCTAAAAAAGATCGCCGAAGATTTACTGCAAGATGCACCGCCCGTCATGCAAGCTTTCCGTGGTTGGATTTGGGCGGTCTGGTCGGGTGGTGGTGGTGCGGGTGGGCCAGAGATAGGCTTGCCGGCGCATGGCGTCGGATGGCCTGGGCTTGTGATTCGGGGGTGGCGCTGACTGCTTGACCGCTGAGGTCGGGTGCTGACCTGACCCTCGGGCTTGCAATTGCGTGCTGCAGCACCACGGTTGTAGCGATAAGGCCCCCGGGCCCTGGCAGGCACCACTTCGTTAGCGTCATTGATGAGTGGTTTTTATCTATCTTGGGTGTCTCTTATGAAAGAACATTCTTGACTACGAGCACGCTTTCCTGCGAAGGTGAGCGAGCTTTCTTTCTAACCGGCGGTTAGAGAAGGCAAGGGAATTCCGTAGTCGGGTTAGTCTATGAGACAGACAGGAGTGAGGACCATTCACTCCAATGAGGGTCGATGAGGGTCGATGAGGGGCTTTGATGTGTTGTCTGTGGAGATGGTCGTGTTTTCCTGCAGCTTAATCCTGTCTCTGCAGTGCTCAAAATGAGATGTGAGCATCGCCGATGATACGATGAGTTGCATAGGTTTGTTCAATCATAACACCGCCAGATCAACAGCCGAATTCTGCTTTGGAATCATGGCGATTCTCATCAGTGCTCAACGATGGTTCGTGGCAAGAAACTCCTTCATAAGACGTCCCCCTATGTAAGCTCACGTTGAAAATAAAACTCACTTATAATGATAGAAGTCTGTCGTGTTGTCTCAATCTAAGACAGGCTTGGTAAAGATGAAAGGTCGGCTCTGAGGGGTCTCGCCATCCCGCGTTACCAACTCATCTCTAGGTCGTACCTCTCTTCTCATCATATCATCGTGAGAACCCTTCATCACCGACATCTCTTCGATCTTACTTCTTCTCAGTAGGCGGCAGCCTCTTGTGCAAAAACGCCTCAACGTCTTCAATCTCCTCCACGCATGCAGAGTGGCCCATGCCCCTGGTTTTCATATCAGTCAGCAACGTTGATACTCACTCTCCAGAGCACACCACCCATCATCGACACGAACAAACGAAAGAGAAAAGGCAAATCTCACGGGTAAAGCGTCCTCGAAACCTCATAGCCCAGCTTCTTTAACGCATCCATGGTCAGCGACCCCAGCTCGGGCCTGACAAGCGGATCCGCATCGCCGTGTCCCAAAAACACAGGCGTGTCCTGGTTCGGCTTGTCCTCAGGGACGAAGCCCGCGAACTTGTCGCTGAGCAGCAACCAGCACGACAAGCCGACGATGCCCGCAATCTTGTGCTTGCCGGTGAGCCCGGAGAAGATAGCCATGGCGCCGCCCTGGCTGAAGCCGCCGAGGACGATGCGGTCGGCCGGAATGCCGGCATCGACCTCGGCCTGGACGAGGCCGTGGAAGTACTCGTTGGAGACCAGGATGCCGGCCTCGTCCTCGGACTCGCGGAGCGATTCGACGGTGCCGTCGAGCGTTTTCTGCAAAAGCGCCTCGGTCAGACGAGACGTGGTGACGCGGTGTCGGTCAAAGATTGAGGCGCGACTTACAATGTCGAACCAACCGGGCATGCGCATGCCCATGTTCTGTCACAATTGTTAGCATCTTTTACCGGGTTTGGGCTTTTCACGCAGCATCGGATGCTCGCTTACACAGGTGATGGGAATCTGAGGCGCGTGAGGGAGCACAAACTTGACCTCGTCAAGCCTCTGTCTGCGCCTCCAGTTCTCGACGGCGCTGGCCCAGCCCATGCCCGTGTCGCCGAGACCGTGGGCGAAGATGACGGTCGCCGTGTGCTTGCCCGCGGCCGGGAACACCAGCGGGGCCTGGCGGACGAGGGGCGGCATCTCGCAGTCTTCTTTGCTGAATGAGCCTAAGAGGGCGTTGTGCGCGACGGCGGCTAGCGGTGGATGGGGTGCGGAATCGGATGGAGGAGTCGACTGTGCTTGAGTGACGGTGAATAGTAAGAGCTGGACGATGACAATGAGTCTTGTTGTGATGAACCCTCGGATTGAGTGCATTGGGACATTGAGGGCCCGGCGACGTCCACGGCGGTATTTTTTCCAGTCCCGTTCCGAGGGTGTGGGGTATGTGGAGAGGGTCCGGATCGGCGTGTACATCCGTCTGGAACGTGCTATGGTGCTTGGAGAGAGATACCTACCTTTCAATCTTGAGAAACCGATGCCGTCTCCTTTTGTGTGACGATTGGGTAGTGCAATGCAGATGGGCAGAGGACGCTGGCTAACGTGAGACGAGAACTCTCGGTTTGAAAGCCACTGGAGCAGCTGAATCCCTCAATGACTACCTCACTTCACCTTACCGACGTGATGTGTTCCTCGGAATGCAGCAGAGCCTCCAACGCCAATGGAACAGGGCAGGTACTAGAGAGTACCTATGTACGATGTACACTACCTACCTAGTCGGCCGTCAGTGGGTACGGTACCTTACCTACCCCCAGCGCCTTAGCGCATCCCACCGCCAAAACTCGACCCTCGTTAGGTACGATTAACCGGATCTGCTTCCCGCCCGCTACCTTAGAACATCTATCCAGTGGACCAGGCCGCGCGCGACGAAAACCACCCCGCCATCCGGCCCCTCCGCGCCCTCCGTGCCGCGATGCCAGCCCCCCCTCCGGTCGGATAGGGGTCTCCTCCAATTGAACCAATTCAAAAACCGTCAGTGTCACACTGGAAAATTTGTCGTCGTTCTAAACTTTTGAATATTGCCTGCTTCATCTCATCAAAACCTCCGAAAGTTCTTTGACAATGGCCCGACTAAGCCCGGTATTTCTCTTGTCGTTGACAATAGCCGTCTTAGCCTACCTCTTTTCTCCCACCGTTCGCTCATACATCTCGACTTTGACAACGGCTTTCTCAAATCCATCCACAATGAGCTCCCCGAAAGACCCAGATGCCAAAAGGGGGCGGATGCCAGTCTACTTCTTCTCTCACGGCGGCGTAAGCTTTCCCTCACCTTCTTACCACCCTGAGTGAGATAGCTCACACTTCCAAGCCCGACGTGATGTACAACAAGGCCCACCCAGTGTACCCAACTCTACAACACATCGGCTCCGAAATAACCTCTCTCAATCCCACCGCCGTCGTCGTATTCTCGGCCCACTGGCAAGCCCGCCCCTCCGAAATCTACGTGAACGCGGCCGAATCAGCCCCCCTAATCTACGACTTCTCCGGCTTCCCCCTGCACTACTACTCGGCCTCCTACCCAAACGTCGGGTCTCCCGAACTCGCCTCTCGCGTGTGTTCTCTCCTTTCCTCACACAACATCTCTTGCTCGCTGAAGGAGAGGGGCTTGGACCACGGCGTCTGGGCGGGTTTCCACGTCGCGTTTAACCCGGACACGAATCCGCTGAACGTGCCTGTGGTCCAGGTTTCTCTCTTCCACTCAGAAGATCCGGGCGCGCATTATCGTTTGGGCCGTGCGGTTTCTGCCCTGCGCGATCAGGGTGTTGTGATTATCGGCGCCGGCATGTCTGTTCACAACTTGTATGACATGGGCACTGGGCCCGAGCCGATGCCGTACTCCGCCAGTTTTGATAACGCGTTGAAAGAGGCTGTTGAGAGTGAGGTTGGAGAGAGACAGGAAAGGCTGGCACGGATTTGCAAGAGGCCGGATGCCAAGCAGGCCCACCCTTGGATGGATCATCTCATGCCCGTTCACGTCACCGCTGGTGCCGCTGTCGACGACATCGGAAAACAACTCTGGACTATGCAGGAAGGAAGCTTTGCCTGGGCTCAATATCGCTTTGGGTCTGTGCCAAGGGCTTGAAAGCGCTGCTCTGTTACAACATTGTATTGCCCTTGGATCGTCGGCTAATATCTGCGGTGCCATTCTGGCCATTACGATTCCCCCGTGCACTGTCTGTGGCTCTAAGTGCCTAAAGCGTAAAGATATAACCGTCATGTATTAGGGTACAGTCCCGCAGTACCATAATGTCTACTGCCTGGTAATCAGTCCGTTGCTGCTAATAGCGGCTCTCATGATTATTGCCCTCGTCTGTCTTTCCCGAACACACCGCGTCGCTAGGTGGTTTTCGTCTTAAACTCGTCTCACAAAAATATCCTCGCTTCTTCACTTCTTCTCCTAGGCAACCGGCGCTTGCCACTGAGGAAATTGTCGACCATTTGCTGGCTGCCAACCTTTTGGGCCCTCCAATCGTCAGAGCCGGTGGTGTCTGAAAAGTCCGGACTGTCGGATGAGTCGAGCAGACGACGGTCGCTGGTATTCTGCCACCTTTCTCTTGGGGAGCCCCTTTCCGTTTGTTCGTTCGAAAGTATGGGGCCAAACTGCCGCTCGACAGTCATGGCGAGTCCTGGGCTGGAAACTGATGGCTTGATGCCGTGGCGTATGCCAGCACGTCTGACCAGCTTCATAGGCGACCGCGTCTTCGACTTCTGCTGAGTTTCAGCCGGCTTTACCTCCGCCAAAGTATCCATACCGCGCAAACTCCGCTTTGGCGACTTCACGGGAATGTTGCTCTGAGTCGACCGCGTCTGGAGTACGGGCATCGAAGGCACCGTTCTCAGCGAACTTCTCGGCGGTATGGGGGGAGGTCCGTACATCCCGCGAATGCGACCCGAAACGCGGTTATCGGAGTATGGAATCGTGTTCTCGTCTCTGCTTGAGGTAGAATATTTTGCAGGATGACCAATCTCAACGCGGCTAGCAGATGACGACTGACGATTGTGGCTCGTCGTACGCAGTGGTGTATGGTACTTGCCGGCTTTCTCGAGATCAGGTGACCGATACAGGACGGGAGAATCGTCGTCAATCTGCGCTCCCTCACGTACGTGTCTCGATGTGGGCAAGCTTGGTTTCACGCAGCGAACCTCATCCAAGTCCCTGGCGACTGGCGGCGCGTGCAAGTCAGGCTTGGACATGTTGGCGGACAAGTAGGTCTTCCACTCAAAAGAGCTTGCGTACGAGGGCGTCCGCATATGGTCTGTTGAGCTTGCGGCTTTGTATATGGACGGTTCTCGTGGTTCAGTATGAGCACCAGATCTTGCATGGCGTGTACTGGAGATGGTATTTGTATCCGAATCATGCTCGCTCGGGAGTCTGTCAAAACTCTCAGAGTATGCGAGACTTATTTGCTTCCCGGAGGAGCCGAGGGTTTGGTTTCGTGTTCGAAGAGAGCCATTCACGATCTTACCCAATGTTGGCGGGTTGCTCTTCGGTGAGAGATACTGGTCCGAGTAGATGCTGTCTGAGTAAGTGAGTCGTGGATCTTCGACAGAAAGACTTGGATGGCGCCTGGTGGTGACTAAGTCCAGATTCATAGTTGGGAGCATCTCAGACAACGTTGGCGACTGAATTCGGGGTGAGACCTCAGGATTCTCCTGCATAGACTTTTGTAATGCTCGACGGTAAGGGCTCGTAGTCCTGAACAAGTGGCATGTCGGGCTTCCGAAAAACGCAGACCTGCGAGTTGACAATGTTTTGGGCGCAGCTAGGGCGTCTCCATTCGATACAGGGGCCATGACGGGAATGTTCTCTTTCTCGTCACCTACTGTAGGCTCAGGGTAGGCTTTGTAAGGTATACTTCCCGAAGCTGAGCGCTTGGGATGGTGGACAACGCTGCCCGACGAAGACAAGGAATCGTCCTCTCTTGCGTCACCATGACAAGCCTCAGGAAGCAATTCTGATTGGCTGTCCTGAAAAATGTCGTCCTCTGGCTGTACGCATCTGATTGTCCTCAGATCATCAAAGCTATTCTGCCGCAAGGCTTGTCGCCGAAGATTTTCCTTTTCCTTGACCTCACTCAGTCGACTCATCAAGGCTGAAAAGACCCTCTGGTCATCTACCGTTGGGACAGGAGCGTGTGATGCCTCTTCTTGTTGCGGAGGCAGAGCTTCGAACTCGTACCGATTGCGTTCATTCAATGCAGGCCGGCGGAAAGATGAGGACGAAACGTGAGGTCCAATCTCCTTGATTACCGAAAGTCGTTGTCTTTCCTTCTCTCCCCAAGTTCCTTGACTGTTGAGGGTTTGTGTATCTGAGTTTGTCCAACTGGTAACACGCGACTTGTCATCCGAAATCTTCCTCCCGCTGTCGATGCTCTCTATGCTGCCTTGGCGAGATCGCAGTTTTTGGGCCGAGGAGGCGTTATGGAGTGAAGGCACCCGCGAAGGGACTTGTGACATGGAGCATCCATCCGGCACTGGATCGACAATGTCCATGTAGTCGTCATCCTCTTCGGCTGGCCCGCTGGCTTCGACGCCCCGGCCCTCACCTTCACCTGCGGCAGTTTTGCTACGACGGAAAAAGGACTTCAACTTGGTTTTTAGACCGTTTGAGACTTTGCGAGCCTTTTTGCGGAGAGTGCCATTCTTTGGTACCGTTAGAGTATTCGTAGAGGGCCTCCTCAGAGAGTGCGGCGTTCGAATACCTGGCTGTGGATTCATGGTGCCAGTCTTGAGGAAGCTCATGGACTTGGGCGCTCTCAAGCTTCGGTGTTCTGCAGTGGGCGTGACCATTGATCGCGATTTCCGCAGCTTTGTGGGGGTAGAGGAGGGGGCGATAGGCTGTTCTGCAGGTAAATACGTCTCTACAGGCGGAAGAGATTCGATGTAGTTGGTGGTGTACGAGCTTACGAATGGAGCGGTACGGCCGGTGCCAAGCCTCTGATTTGGCCTCGCGAATCGTACGCTCTTCCGTCGTCGCACCCCAGTGCCGTCATAATTACCGTCCATTGTCGTGTCGCAGCTATTCTCGGTATCTCCCGAGTGTCCCAGCCGAGAGCCGCGCACAGTTTGGCCGGACACAGACGCAGAAGCACTCGTGCCGGGTGTGGAACGAGAGCGAGAGAAGGAGAGAGTAGCGGCGAGGTGAGCATCTCTGTCGGCGATGGCGGGGTCGATATGCTCCAGCCTCTCTATGGCAGAACGAAACGAGCACGTAGACTTTGTAGACTTTGACCTGCTCAGGCCCGACGTCGACTTAGTACTGTTGTATCGGCGCATCTTGGATGAATGCTCCCACGAAGTTCCCCTCGCAGGGCGAAGAAGGGAATAGTAGGTATAGAGGTGACGGATAGTGAAGAATTCAAGTGAGGCTGCTGATGGTTGATGTGTGAGGTTAGCTAACCAAAAGCAAGCCGCGAGAGCATCGGGTCACGGAGGAGAAGGTTGTATCTTGGTTTATTGAGGTTGACCGACAGAGAGTGGCGGATAGATGTCATCAGCCAGGCACTGCCATGAACCATGCTCCGGACAGAACGGCGCATGAACCTGGAAGTCCATCATGGCTCTTTCCTTGGGGGCTGAGTGAACTCTCAGAAGAAAAGACGAGAGAAGGAACATCCATCACTGCCAGAGGAAGGAGAGGGGTCCGATGCCTGGTTTGGGCAGGCATGAGGTGGCGCTGGGAGGAGCCAGCTGTTGTGTCATTCCTTCCCGAGACCGAGAGCACAGCATTCCAGCCAGAGGGCCATGCGAGACTGCAAAGTGTAAATGGGCCTCCCGGTGCAGGATGAAGGATGTAAAGCTGTATGTCGCTCAATTTCTTATGCAGATATACGCGCACAGCTCAATGGGAACTGGCGGCGATTTATGAGAGATGCATTTGCCGCGAGCCTGTCCAAGCTGAACACCACCGAGGCAAATTTCGATATCTGACAGGCGGTCTTACTCAGGGAACGCTTCCGTAGTTTTGAGGTAAGCCATCGCTGTCGAGCGACTTGGCCAGTTAGTAAGGGAGTTTGGACGAAGGGACCAACCAACCCGTACGACATCCGTCTACACTAATTATAACAACACCATGGGAGCACGATTGGTAATTCAAGGACTTAATTCGTATTGTGAGATCTGTATGTAGCCATGAAGCGATGCATCCATCCCAACCCATCCCGCAATATAACCCTATGCGTACAATGTCTTGACCCAGAGAAACCGTAAGGAAAGGAAGTAATAGGTAGTCTCGTCTAGCGCTCCGGTTAGCAACGCTTACAAGGCAGTTTCCTTGAGGAACTGCTTCAGCTCCTCATCCACGAGCTCATGGATCTTCTTGGCAAACTTCTCGGCCTTGTTGCCGACGTTCTTGGCGCCCTTGACAACCTTGCCAGAGAGGACCTCGAAGTCCTCCTCAATGGCCTTCTCGAGGTCGTCAATGGTAACCTCCTTGGCCTGCTCAACCTTGTAGCTGCCAGCCTCAACAATGGCGGAGTAGTTGTTGCAACCACCACCGTTCCAGGCAAGGACGTTGGGGGTGTCGCGAGGAATGTCGCTGAGGGCGCCAACGGTTCCGACAGAGATCAAAGCCTTCTTGAGCTTCTCAGGGGTGATGGCAGCAACAGCGTACTCAGAGTCAGAAGCAGGCTGGAGAGACAGGTAGTAGGCCAGGAGACCGCAGATGTGGGGGGAGGCCATGGAAGTGCCGGAAATGGTGTTGACGGCGTACTTGGAGCCGATCCAAGTGGATTTGATGTTGGTACCGGGGGCGAAGATGTCAGTGCACTTTCCGTAGTTGGAGAAGTAAGAGCGGCGGTCGCCGAGCTCAGTAGCACCAACGGTGACAGCCTTCTGGGCAGCAGCGGGGGAGTAGTTGCAGGCATCAGCGTTGTCGTTGCCAGCGGCGACGGCGAAGTGAATACCAGCGTCGACAGCAGCGTTCACGACAGCGTCAAGAGCCTGGGTCTTGCCTCCACCAAGAGACATGTTGGCGACAGAGCCCTTGAACCCCTTGCGCTTGCCGTCCTTGGCAGCCTGGACCTGCTCGGTGTGAGAGGTAGCAGCCCACTCGACACCCTTGACGACGTCGGACATGGTACCAGAGCCGTTGGATCGGAGAACCTTAACAGCATAAACATTGGCCTTCTTGGCGACGCCATACTTCTTGCCAGCTATGGTACCAGAGCAGTGAGTTCCATGGCCGTTGCCATCAGCATCGGCGTCACCAGAGGGAATGGTCTTGCCCCACTTGGCACGACCCTCGAAGTCGACGTGATCAACGTTGGTTCCGGTGTCAATCACGTAGGCGTCTACACCCTCGCCAGCATCAGCAGCGTAGAGGTACTTGTCGTAGGTGCCGAAGCCCAGGGACTTGCGGTGGGAGACACGAGCCAGACCCCAGGGGGCCAGCTTTTCGAGCTCGCCGTCGCACTTATCCTCAACCTGGGACTTGACGGGAACCTGGGTATGAACAATGGAATCGACCTCGATGAACTCGACCTGCGTGAACATCCATTAGCAACTGATTCAGACATGAATGGTTTCTTCAATAGCCGATCCGACGTTGTCCGAACCGAAGTGGGTAATGTGACGCCAAGACGCAAACCAAAGCGGTGGTGGGTCCTGTGTTTGGGCCCTGTGTGGGCAGAGGAGTCAGGGTCGTCGAACTTACGTCAGGGTGTCTGCGGATCTTCTCAATGGTCTCCTCGTCGAAGTGACCGGCGTATCCCAAGAAGTCCTTGCCAATCTTGTAGGTGTGCTTCAATCCGTGGAAAACGTCACCGACAAGAGTCTCCTGACTGCGCTTGCGCAGCTCCAGGCGCTCGTCCTGAGCCGAGGAGTGAATCCTCTGGACCCAACTATGATGGTCTGAAGCGCCGGACTCCGAAACGTGCTTCTTGAACTTGATGATGTATTGGTTTGGCACCGCCTCAGCGTTGGTGGCAGAAAGAACGGGAGCCATGCCGTCGTGAATGGTTTGAATGGAGAGGGAGGGGCTAGCGCTGGCGACGGCGGCCAGGCCGGCCACGGCACCGATGAAGCCTCTCATGATGGCGATGATGTTACGGTAACGAGTCTAGAGTCTACCGGAGACGTTGGAAAGCACAGTAAAGAAGAGGAAATACTGGAAGCCGCCAGAGAATGACGAATACGCGATGGGTTTGTTCTGATGGATGATCAACGCAGAGAGGAGAGGGAGGGAATGTGAGAGAGAGATGGAACACACGGGGGAAGGGGGAATGTTTGGAGAGCGGGTGCGACTAGATATAAAGGGAAGGCAGCGACAGCGGTTGCGTGCGCACACCTCCTGGTGAGGTAAGGAACAAAGGCTGGGCCTGGAGGTCCTGCGAAGTACCTGCTAGGACAGTTGCGCGCCCCAATGTGACGCAGCCGACCAAGATAAGAGCTGATGGGTGGCTGACAGGTCCGAAACCGGCTTAGCGCCGCGGGCATGGAGCCAATGGAATGACTCGATAGGGTTTCCTCGGCAATGCGATAAGGGAGGGTCACGTTTGGGGTTTCCCTGGAGAGTCTCCAGAAGCACCTTGTTCGATACGGAATGCCGTTTGGGATGGGAAACTGCGGATGAGCGATAGGAGTGTACTTGCTTTCTCCCGTCAGTCGGGGTTCGTCGACAGGCAGTAGTTTGGATGGCCCGTTCTCGGATTTGCCCCCTTCCACCAAAGGGCCATGGAAGCTTCATCTCAAGCTTCTCTCCAGTCCGATGAACAGCTTCGGTCTTTCTTTGACGTCTATCCCATCCGAAACAACTTTTTCGCGCCTATCTCCTCTTTCTCCGAGGCTCATAATTTGGCCATAGTTTGTATCTCTGTGCTCGGTCTGTCAGACGACAAGAAGAAATGGAGCTGAACCGCTGTAGAGTCACAATCAAAGCTCCGACGTCATACCCACGGCTCAGGGCCAAGGCCGCAGTGAAGTTTGTCGCCCTCGGCGAGGCATGGCTAGCAAGACGCCCGGAATCATCTTCAACCCAAGACATTGCGAAGCTACCCAGGTTCGGCTCAACAAAGCTATTTGAAAGCTACCTAGCCCCTAGATTAAGCAAGCGAACATAGCTCATCACGGACGCGAGGCACGAACCAGCACTGCCTGCTACGCCAGCTTCAGACACTTGCTTGGTCGCTGCTCCCCGTCAGCCGATGTACTGCACTATCAACGCCCCTTCCGCATTATTTACCCATTCTAGAGAGCTCTCCCCTCCCAACCCACTGGGCACCCACACAGTCCGCATATCCTGCATAGCGCTGCATGCGATAACGCGTAACGAGATGGTTGATTCACGGAGCGGAGAGCATGGTAGATCTATCTATGCGGAGGACCCTGAAGCTTAACAAGCGCTGCCATCCCGTCTTATCTCGACACTCGAAGCTTTCGTCGTTTCGTTGAACTGTGCTACCGACCATTCACAGAGGTCAGGAGAGCCGCATTGTCGTGTTAAATCCCATAATACCCTGTCACCGTCTTCTTCTCCTTCAATATTCCTTAACTTTAATAAGGTGTCCGGCTCTTGCTAGGTCTCTCGGGGTTTGCTGCCAGACTGGGATTAAATTCAAGGCGGAGGAACACAGGGCCTGGCAGCCACTGGAGCTTTTGTTGCTCGTCTCACTTACCGGTGGATGCTCGGCGCTTCGGGGCTGGGAGCCTTCAGCGCAAGCTCCCAGCCAGGTTCATGAACGACGGCGGCGAGCTGGGCATACTGTGAAGTAGAGTCGGGGAGGCAAGGCCCAGCACCAACGCTACGCTGATCCGAGCTAGCCCGAACGTCTGACACACAGGTCAGATGGTACGCCCCAGTGTGGTGCCTGGCACGTGCCTCACTTTCCCCTGCCTTCCCGTCATCGGAGGCCTTTTGGCGTGAGAGCTGTCTGCCTGAGCTGCTGCCTGAGGGGGACATTCTTGGCCCGGAGCTTTGCTACGGACCACCCAGCGACAGAGAGTCGGGTGGCTCTGCACTTTCAGTCTATTCAGGGAGAAGAGGAATCCGGGGATCAGGAGTCATCCGGGTTGCCTGATGACGATGACGAGGCATAACCTACATCACTGTCGGAAAAAGACCGAACAACGACTTCGACAGCATCTCAACATTGAGCTGCGAGAAAACATTGTTTCCCGTCAGCGTTCGGGCTCAAAAACGCCACGAGCTTGCGAGTCGTTTTCAATGCAAAAACCGCATCTCAACACACTATCTTGTCTCGCCAAAAGCGATAGTTGGGGACATTCCCGCCAGCTAGATATGGATGCAGCCAGTACGGGTGTTGTTGTCCAAAGACCAGAGATAATGAATCGACTTGACACCATATTGGCGGACTGCACTCTAACACTCTGAACCAAGAGCACCCCGCGATACGCGAAACTCTTGCTCGAAGCGCAACGAGCCTGCGCTCTCGAATGTGACCGCCATCGCTAAGCACTCCATCCAGCGCTGGGTGAGTCTCGTGTCTCGGCCTCAATGAGAGGGCAAACTGAAACTACCCGACAGATGCAGCGACTGGACAAGTGTGCAGCACCAGGCCCCAGGTTCCAATGACCCGATCCCCGAATCGACAATCGCCAAGCCACCCCCGGTCAACGGAGTCATGACACACAGGCAATTGACCCGACTCTGTCTCTGCTGCTGCATCAAAAAAGGCAGAAGAGGGACGGCGGGAGGGCAGTCAAACAGTCGCTGACTCGAAGAACACGCAAGACTGATAGGCCAATGCCCACTGATTCGTGTGTCTAGCTTTATGAGGGTTTCATGCGTCAAAGAGGGTGTTCACCTGAATACCTAGACTTCGGCACAAATACTGCTCGGCCGCTAGTTGTCCACTATTCAGGCAATCAAGGCATTCACGTCAGTAAATCTAGCCCCAGGCTGGGTAAAATCTCTTCCCTCAACTCGGCACTTGAATGAGTGGTGCTCGAGTTGGATGAAGCAATCATGTTTCACAGGGTCCGCTCTGCTGTCTTCTCTGCAAAGCACTGAGTCGGAAGCCGTGGCTGTCTCGTTCGCTCATCGCGCAATCCGAGCAGCAAGGTAAGCCTTGTTACTGACCCCGACGTCCATTTCGAGCTCTCGATATTGCAATTATTGAAGCCAGACTCGACACCAAGAAGTGTACTGCGTACGTGTGTACGGCCTTGCGAGCTGCATATTGTAGATACCTGACCTCGTAACATGCTCGAACCACCTCTCAGGTCGTAAAGCAGTGAGGTTGTCAAAGCAGCTCCAGTCGAGCCATTAATAGCAGCGCGCTATGCGACGGGGACGAGACGGGAACCGGGACGCGGACCTGGGTCTAAGCTGCTTCGGCATCGCTTACTGTTACGACCCAGATAAAGCTCCTCCAAGGCCGGAACGGCAAGTCTCAGTGAACCGGAATCCTTCAGCGTATGGTACCCAAGGTTCCTAGGTAGAAGTAAGGTGCCTACCTTAGGTCAGATCCTGCACCGCCACCATTCTTACCCCACTAATCTGGCTGAGGAAGCACTGTGAACCTACCTCCCTAACTGAGCTCTGGAACTTCGAATCCTTCCTATCTGTGTACGCCTTGCATTTCCAGACGCCATAAGAGGGGAAGGAAAAAAAAAAAAGAAAAAACGAGCTGCGTGCAGATGCTGAAAAAGGAGCAGGAATAGAGATAGGGGGATTATTACAGACTTCCTGCGTTCCATAGTCCAGTTCTTCTGGTCGAGGGGGACGTCATTGGGGATTTGCCCCACTGTCTATCGGCCGCCTTTGGTAACGGCCAAGCCACACCGCGCATCGCGGACCTTGACCCTGACACTCAGAAAGTAGAAGCAGACGGGAGCTCCTTCTTCGTGAGGAGGAAACTACGCATAGCTGCAGACCTCTTGTCAACAGAAAGCACTTTTTTCTTCTTCTCTGAAACCCCCTTCACTATCTACTGCAGATTTTCCTTGCCCGACTTCTGCCCGCATCTACCTGTCTAGCTCCGCTGAGGCTGGAGCTGCCTTCCGCCGCCATCACTCTCCTTTCGATGCCGCTGTCCTGGCCGCTGCCTGTCACCCTCTTCGCTGGGTGCTGGGCCTCAAGTCTGGGAATGAAATAAACAGCTACCTGCAGCGACTACATGCAGAACAATGGCAACACTACAAGTCCCGAGACGCTACCGCTCTTCGACCTCGGCGTCCACGCACGCGACCTCCAAAGCTACCGAGATCCTTCGCGGCCTTCTCGATGGTCTGGCAAACGGCGTTCGCCAACGATCCAACGATGGCTATCCCCAATTTACGACAATCCTCAAGAGTCTACGGCAGGTTCGTCAACATATAGCAGCGACCGAACCTCCTAGCCCACCGCAGGATGACTTCCGACATCTGCGCGGCTTCGTCTGCCTCCTCGACGTTTTGCGCTCCTTTTCAGGCTTCTACAACCCGCAACGCCGTACTGACGAGGAAAAGGAGGGCCTGTTCAGCCTGATCGAAGCTGTATTGGACGTTTTTGCGGCGGCATTCTTAGATCACCCGGGCAACAAACGCTACTTTCGTCATCGAGTTGAAGGAGGCGGATGGGAGGCACTGGAACAGACAATCGCAAGCGTGGGACTGGGCGGGAGCGATTCGGATTTGTGGACGAATTGCCAAATATTTGGCAAATTGCTGGCCTTCTCGCTGGAAGACAAGAGGATAGACGATTTGTGCCAGGCGATTGCGCATACGCCGAAGACGACGAAAACGACGAAGACGGCGGAGAAGGAAGCGCAAGATGCCAAGGCCGAAGACGAAGTGGAACAAGCAACAGTGACGGCGATGACGGCGGCGGCGACGACGACGACGACGACGACAACATCGACGCCCGAGGAGACGAGAGACATCGTTCAGGAAGTGCGCGAAATCGTTTCGAAGAAGGCAATCTTTCGCAACTCGGAGATTCTGCGCACTGTCGTGGGCTTCTGGGAGTCGATACCAAGAGCGGAGGACCTGCCGGCAAACCACTGTTCAATGGTTGCCCTTGAGGTCATGTCGAGCGTGGTCTCAGTATCCCTCTTCAACCTTGCTGCGCTTCACGCCACTGGAGTACTCTCTCGTTTTCTCCGAGTCCTGTTTGACCCTAGCTCGAAACTTGACAAAACCGAGAAGGAGAAGCTGCTCATTCTCTGCAAGAAGCTTATGTACTTGGGTGTCAACCAACCCTCAGACACCCAATTTCTGCTGGCAAATGCATCACCAGAAGCATCGGAATTTTGTCTGGAAATGGCATCAACTTACACCGGACCTCCATTCTTTCAGTTTGATCTATCCCTTCACGGCCACTCATCTATTGAACTACCAACCTTGGGCCGATCTTTTCCACCAAACTCATCTTCTGGCTACACCTTCACAGCCTGGATCCGGATTGATCGATATGACCCTGCAGCTCACACCACCATTTTTGGCGTGTTTGATGCTACCCAGACATGCTTTCTTCTCATGTATCTCGAGAGGGATACTCATAACTTCATTCTGCAAACGTCCGTTACATCGAGCAGGCCAAGTGTTAGGTTCAAGAGCATGGCATTCAGAGAGAAGCAATGGTACCATGTCGCTATTGTTCACAGACGGCCAAAGACAATGACAGCCAGCAAGGCTTCCCTGTACGTCAATGGCGAGTTTGTCGAGCAAATCAAATGCTCATATCCATCCACGCCACCGTTCACAAATGGCAGCACTGAGAGTTTTGCTTCTTTTGCTTCCACCAATACCAAGCCTCACACCGTTCAGGCATTCTTGGGTACGCCAAGAGATCTTTCAAGCCAGCTGGGACCGTCATTGGTGTTCTCCAAGTGGTCCCTTGCATCTGCGCATCTCTTTGAGGACGTTCTAAGTGATGATTTCTTGGCTGTCCACTATGGACTCTCACCAAAGTACCAAGGAAACTTCCAGGATAGCCTGGGCGGCTTCCAGACTTATGAGGCTTCCGCTTCTCTGGGCTTAAGGAATGAGGTGTTCCACCCGGGTCGAGATGAGAGTTCCGACATTATCAGGGCTATTCGAGACAAGGCCGGAAGCCTGCTTCCCGAAAACAAGATGTTGCTGAGCATCCTCCCGGCTGCCGTCTTCCGAGAAGACGGGGTGTACCAAGATACCCAGCTTTACCGATCACTTCCTCGCAACGCGGCCACAAACTTGATTCAGATGACCCACAGGAGCGGTTCAGCCATCGCAGTCAACGCCGCTCTGCCATGTCTTCTCGATGCTTTGGCCCGGTCGCACGGTATTGCTGTCATGAGTGGAAATCCAGTTGCCGCTACGCCCGCCTACTTTGACGATAATTTCTGGCGCCTGGCAGGTTTTACGCCGTTGGCTCTTAAGATCGTTGAGCGCGCCAATACTGTCGAAGAGACCGTGCGTGCTGTTGAGATGACTTTTCTCTGCATCAGGAAGAGTTGGAGAAACAGCGAGGCAATGGAGCGCGATAATGGCTATGCTATTCTCGGCATGCTTCTTCGGGCCAAGCTGGGCTATACCGTCAATCTCGGCGCTGATAATGCTGACCTACGGCTCCCCATTACAAACGAGGAGCGAGATCGACTGAGCTTCCAGATCTTGAGCCTGGTTCTTGATTTCGTCGGATACAAGCATGCTGAACCGCTGGAATCCTTTATTGTCAACCCTTTGGCGTACCGCATTTTGCTCATTGACTTTGATACTTGGCGGCGGTCAGCTCCCATCACTCAAGAACTGTATTACAAGCAGTTCGTGACGTTCTCTGTCAAGAGCAAGTACCATCAGTTTAATAGCAGACGCTTGATGCGCATGAGTACGTTCATCTGGCTGGAATTATCATGACGTTTGCTGACGTGAATAGGAATTGTGAAGCGGCTGCTTGATGCAATGAAGGCGGAGTCTATTTCAGAGGACATATTGCCACATTTCATGAGTGCTTTGGAGCATCTCGTGAAGTGCAACTATACGGCAGAAGTACACAGATCTCTCGCTTTGTTCATTACCTACGCATATCACTCGCCCACTGCCTCTCTGATTAGGACACCGCGACCTATATCTGCAAATACTCGATCACCTGCACCAGGCTTCGCAAGAAGAGCGACCTTCGACTCCAACACTCCCTCAAACTCCTCCACGTCTTGCTTTCTCACCAAGAAGCAGCTTGGTGCGAAGATTCTGGGCATGTACTCCGACCTCCTGTGCGAGAAGGGCAACCGAGCCAACATCAGCAAGTTCGCCAGGACAGTAACCAACAAGGTGAGACAAACATCAGATGCAACCCGATTATCCTTATTGAGTATGGACCAGTGGTTGCTGTACCTTTTGGCGAGCGACGACCCCGAAACAGTGGTAAATGGCAGCAAGATCCTGGCCAGACTGTTAATTACCCACGGCTCCGCATACACAGCCAAGTTTTCGGGTAAGACAGGAGGCTTCACGATTATGGCTCATCGTCTGAAGCGTTGGTGGCATATTTCTTCGTTGTGGCCAATTTGCTTCTGCGTCTTCTTTGGTGTCGATGTGGCTGAAATCGACTTGGAGCGCAACTTTGAATTCTCTAACTTTCTCGAGATGTTTGGGAAGGCCCGTATCGTCTACCCGGAGAGTCTACAAGTGATGACCTCGATGCTGCAGCATGGATTGAAGGACGTCTTGAAGCATCAAGAGGATCCCAACTCACCGCAGAAGCCACAAAATTTGCAAGCAAGTGGCTTCGAGGGGCTTGAGACACGACCACGGGCCAAATCGATGGAAACCAGAGGCCTTGACTCAAGAGGTAATTGATGTCGTCCGCACATTGACGACAATTAAGCGCTTACATTTCTTAGGAAACACCCAACGTGACAGCGAGAGAATATCGAACAATGCACCAATGCTTCACACTGTCATTCGATTCTTATCCGATCTGCACACCCGCTCTCAGGAATTCCGTGACTTCGCCCTCACGTCCGAATACGTCAGATATCTCCTTTGGGCGGTGTATCCCATCATCGTCAGCACCGATGCCGTCACCCCGGAAACAGAACTCAACTCTCGCGACTCAGCGCTGACGTTTGAGGGCGGAGATGTTATGATCCGTCCCCTTGCTGGTTCTCAGCCTGGACCGATTGTTCGGACGACAAGTACCGACGCCGTTGCTGCCATGTGCAATCCTCGCGGTACCCCTTTGCGAAAGGCATCCGGTTTCGTCCTTCTAACCAACCAACATTCTCCGCAGGCTCCTAGTTCTGCTCGATTTACACCTGTCATGTCGCCAAAGAAGCAGCTTGCATCTCAACAGTCGAGCAGTGCTACTCTTGACAGTCTGTTGGAGCTGGTCGTCAACGTCTTCATCGACCAAGTATTCACTCGGAAGGAGTTCCCCGGATTCAGCTTATTTTTGAGAATACCGCCTGGCTTTCAAGAGCACCAGGCGTATTTTGAGTCATTTGTGCTTCGCGCCACGCTTCAGAAGCTCGTGAGTCATGTTCAAGAGAACCAGAAGGCTCTCTACGAGCCAAAAACTTTGACCAACATGGGCAGGCTTGCCGCCCACGTCACCGAGTCGATATTCGAGGGTTGGTTCATCAACGGTACGGTGCCGATGCTGGAGTTCGCCGGCGTGCTGCTGGAGTACCTACAACGCCCTGAAATTGCTAGTATGAAGAGCGTACGCTTATGCAGCCAGGCTGTATCGACAATACGTCAGTGCTTCCTCAAGCTGCTTCTGCTTCGCTTCTCCGAATTAGATGACCCAGACACTCTGGATTCCAGCGCGAAGGAGTTCATGAGCAAGATCCTATACTGGTCCGCACCCATATTAGGGTGTCTCTCTCATGAAGAGGAATACATGAAGCTCTTCTGGTATCAGCTCTACACCAAATTGGTAGACTCCAGAGTCGCAATTAGAATCTCCGCTGTCAACATCATGCGCATAATGCTGGTCCAAAAGCCAGATGAAGCCAAAATTCTCTTCCGCCAGTGTGTGCAGCCGGATCAACAACATCTTACAAAGGACTTCGCTGTGAAGCTTACCGAAGTTGACGACGACACTTTTATCGAATGGGTTGACAAGCACCGCGCGTCGATCGACGCTTTCTTCTTCGGTGGTATATCCAAAATTTGGGAAGAATTCGTTGCTGTTGAAAACAACCGGACTATCGACTCGGCTAAGTACCGTTTGGCAAAGCGCAAGGATCGGTTGAAATACTGGCAGACGGAGGCACTCACGACTGACAACGTTCTTCTCCGCCACGACATGGCCAATGGAGCCTGGATGAAGAGCATTTTCAATAGTGAGCACTTCAAGCACCAACGCCTTACACAGGACCAGCAAGATGACATGGCCTTCCTCGCCGCGGCATTCTTGAAGATGGATCTCGACCTTCGCAGGCCTGGCGCTGTCTTTGCCGAGCAAACACAGCTGAAATGGAAACTCGATCGAACGGAAGGTCGCAATCGCATGCGCCTGAGACTTCTCCCAGACTATTCCAGTAAGCACGCAGACTATCAGCCGAAACGAAGAGCTGGGGAGGTGCCAACAACGCCCGCTTCGCTCAAGGTCAATACGGACATGGCTCCAGCCCAGATCTCCCCGTCTCCCATCAAAGCAGTGACCCCTGCTTCATCCCAAGCGCAACTTGGCCTCGACGGCAGCAAAGAGAACAGCGAGTCATCTCCAGATACTGAGCAGGAAGAAGACGTTAACGAGTCTGGCGTGGGAACTGAAGAGGATTTCGAGTTGGTTGACGATCCAAATGACGCAAACGAAGGCGACGACGGCTTCGAAGACAAGAACCGCAAGGTTATGAGACGACTTGAGCAAGGGGATCAGGTCCAGGCGGTTTACAACATCTCGCGCATCGTAGGTCTCGAAGCTTGCGAGGGTATCCTCATCATTGGGAAAGAAGCCTTGTATATCATGGATAATGTCTTTCAATGTGCATCGGGCGAGATCGTCAACGCGTGGCAGGCTCCTTCAGAAGAGCGAGATCCCTTCTCGGAGATCATCACGGATGCCAAGACTTCAGAGCAACGCCAGAGCTCCAGCCGAAGTGAGCAAGAGTCACGGAGCTGGAGGTGGTACGATGTTATCAGCATTTCTAAGCGCAGGTTCCTATTTCGAGATGTGGCCATCGAGGTTTTCTTCACGGATGGTCGCAGCTATTTGCTGACGTCAATCAATCCGGTGATCAGAGACGAGGTCTTTGGCAAACTGATGGGCAAAGCACCGCACACCAACGCAGCTACCTCGCTCCCTAATCCTGAGGACGCTTGGCGACTGGAGGCACTCAAGGTTTCAGAGGAACAGCCGCAGGGATTCGGGTCCAAATTCGGAAGCATTTTCAACTCATCTTCGTGGAACCCTGCGATGCGAAGGTGGCAAAAGGGCGAGATGTCCAATTTCCACTACCTCATGCTTGTCAACACGATGGCCGGTCGAACCTTTAATGATCTCACGCAGTACCCGGTCTTCCCCTGGGTCTTGGCTGATTATACGAGCGAAGAGTTGAACTTGAGTGATCCCGCGACCTTCCGTGATCTTTCCAAGCCAATGGGAGCTCAAACTGCCGGTCGAGTCGCAGGCTTCAGGGAGTCATACAACGCCTTGGCTGAGATTGGAGAAACTCCTTTCCACTATGGCACCCACTACTCATCCGCCATGATTGTGTCGTCTTACCTCATTCGTCTGCCACCCTTCGTTCAATCGTACATCCTCCTTCAAGGAGGCTCCTTTGACCACGCCGATCGTCTCTTCCAGTCGATCCCCCACGCGTGGCAATCAGCCTCGTGCGACAACAAGGCTGACATCCGAGAGTTGATCCCCGAGTTCTTCTGCCTGCCCGAGTTCTTGACAAACATCAACCAGTACAACTTCGGCCACCGTGAAAGTACAGGCGCGAAGGTCAACAACGTTGTTCTTCCACCGTGGGCCAAGGGCGACCCTAAGATCTTCATTGCCAAGCATCGTGAAGCACTTGAGAGCCCTTATGTCAGCCAGCACTTGCACAACTGGATCGACCTGATTTTTGGACACAAGCAAAGAGGCGATGCCGCGATCGACAACCTCAACGTCTTCCACCACCTCTCATACCGCGGTGCGACAGACCTGGACAACATCAGCGATCCCCAAGAGCGGCGAATCACCGCTGGAGTTATTCACAACTTTGGTCAGACGCCACATCAGGTCTTCACTCGCCCGCATCCCGCTCGTGACTATGTGTCTTGCCCGATCAGACGTCTAGACACATCGGTATATGCCCTGACCAGACTGTCTCACCCTCTACTTGGTAAGCTTATACCCAAGCTCTGTCTCCCCCTGACTGGTGATCGGATACTATGAGACTGAAGTTATGCTAACAATGACGGCCAGAATCCCACGAGAGGGTCGCTTCCCTAATCTACTCTTCGAAAATTGACCGCCTCATTTGTGCGTCGCCCTTCCGATTAAACGTAGCCCCATACGACAAATTCCTCGAATGGGGCTACGCAGATAACAGCATCCGGTTCTTCTTCAGCGACAACAGGAAGGTGAGAGGGCTCCGAAAATACCCCGCCACTATATCTAAAGCTAATAATCCGCAGCCGGCCGGACTATTCGAGAATCTTCACATTGGGCAGCTCTCATCGGCCACATTCGCTGATTCCAAGACACTGATCACGGCTGGAGAAGACTGCGTCATATCTGTCTTTGCGGTGCAGACAGCTCCAGGAAAGGTCGTTGATCTTCTCCCTCGGTCTTCGCTCTTTGGACATCGCGCTCCGGTCACTACCATAGCAGTTTCCAAGTCCTTCAGCACCTTCATCTCCGTGTCGACCGACGGCCAGGCCTTTCTCTGGGACCTCAATCGTTTGGAGTTCATTAGAAAATTACCTTTGTCTCGAAACGTCGAATGTGCCCGCATCAATGACGTTTCTGGCGAGATCATGCTCGGATCCGGGCCCAACGTGGTGCTCTACACGATCAACGGCACCGTCATCCTCGACCAGAACGTCTGCACAGAACCAGACGACTACGTCCACGCCTGTGCCTTCTACGAGGGTGCAGGCAATGAGTGGCTCGAGAACTGTCTCGTTTTCACGGGCCATAAAAGAGGCCGTGTCAACGTTTGGAAGAAGACCGTAGCGAAGAACGGCAAGTGGGCTCTGGAACTACTTCGACGGTTGGATCATGTGGATCCACGATCGGAAGTGGGCGCCAATTACGATGCGGCCATTACATGCATTGCACCCATGCCGCAGTGCGTGTACACTGGGGACGACGACGGCAGAGTGGTAAGTGTAAAGACGACTACGACGGGTGTGATTGATCACTAACCTATTCTCTCAGTACGAATGGAACCTAGTTCAAAGAGACAGATAGAGTCTGCCAGGCGACTGGGTAATGGACATGGACGTGGACGTGGACGTTGGCGGCACTCACAACCGAAAAGTCAGTTGGTGAGGGAAGGAGCATAACAGATTTGCATGCGGGCAAGCGTAGAATTGGCGTTCCTGTTTCGCAGTCTTTTGCGATACCGTATAAAAGAGAACGCGGGATTTGACCTCAATATCATTCGGCCACAGTGGGTCTTAGATAAGACACTTGGTAGAGCTTTGAATGGTGAACTTGGTAGCGTACGGTGCGAGCCTGACTCGAGTTGGTTGATCCTGTATCGCAAGCACAACGACGAAAGCTATGGAGGTCCGCCTCGATCAGCTCCCTTCATCCCTGGAGCCTCATCTGCTATTCCTGTCCGCGTCATTGTTTGAAGCCCAAACGCCGTCTTAAGTGCATGCAATTATGTTTTGTATCGCTCGATTCCAAGACTGGCCCTAGCATTCCCTCATTCGTCGTCGTAGCCGCTCAGCTGCTTCCTAGGTCCCGAAGGAACTGCACAATTGACGTTAGCCGCATGCGCCTGCCAGAGCAGAAGCCTGAGTTCGAGCTTACCCGGGTATGTGACGGGGATGGGTGGCGCGTTGTAGTCACCGATGAAGTTTCTGACGGGGGGGACGATGGCTAGCTGGACGGGGCCGAGGGCGCCCAGGACGACGGACCAGAAGTAGGCAGGCTTCTCGCGGGATGCCCAGCGCAAGTAGCGGAGGGGCCCGGCCCAGAATCGGGGAGATGCGGCGGACATTTCGGGGACTGTGAGTCGTCAGTCAGTATTCCTGTGAGGTCATGGTCGCTGGTGCGGGATTTCGTACTCAATTGACTCTATCGTGCGTCGTCAAGTGATTGTTGCGATAGCTGATCGACGGTTTCCGCGATGCTGAAGCTCAGAATGCAGGCGCGAGCAAGCCGTTGTCGGATAAACCTAACCCAGATCCGGATTAATCAGAGGTTCCCATCTCCCACCAAGCGGGTTCCCTCCTGAAGCGCCCGGCTGCCACCCACAATGCGGGGATTCTCCGACAAGTCTCAGCAACGGCTACGTATCCCCAAGCTTCAAGACACATGCACCAAAAGTGCTGGGCCGCAGATCAAGCTCTCCCGCCGCAGCGCAATACGCAACGCATCCCAGCTGTGGGCTGACTTCACCTTTTTCCCACAACCACCACAGCATTCTTGTGATTTTTTTTCAGTCGCAGTTAAGCCAGACCGCAGGCTTTAATTTCTTTTTCTCTCATTTTCAGACTGACAATGCGGTCTCTTCTTTCGCTTTGTTTGCTGTTCCTGGCTGCCGCTGTGCACGCCGTCAGCATGTCTGGCGGCCGGCTGCTGGCGATCCTGGATGATGTTGCTGAGAAGGAGGGCTACTCGAAGTTCCTGGGAGATTTGGAGAGTATGTGATGGTCTTGAGGCTTTGCGAAGCTTTAATAGGTGTGGAGAAGAAGTTTGGCTGACCAATTGACTTGAGTAGGCCGCGGATTCAGCATCACATACGAGTCGCCGAAGAGCGAGTCTCTGCAGCTCTTCAAGCTTGGCGAGAGGGTTTACGACCATGTTCTGCTTTTCCCCTCCAAGATCAAGGGTATGCGATAGCTCCACCAGCTACAGAAACCGCGGAAAGAAACTCACAAGATACAGGTCTTGGTCCCAACCTGACCCCTAACATCCTCCTCCAATTCATCAACGCCAACGGCAATATCCTCCTCACACTCTCCTCCGAGGCCACTATTCCCACCTCCATCGTCAGCGTCCTCGCTGAGATCGACGTCGCGCTTCCCGCCGACCGCACCGGCCTCGTCGTCGACCACTTCAACTACGACGCCCTCAGCGCCCCCGAGAAGCACGACGTCCTCGCCCTCCCGGCGCCCTCCAAGCTCCGCGCCGGTCTGAAGAGCTACTTTTCCCAGGATGGCGAGGTCATTGCCTTCCCCAAGGGCGTCGGCCACATCCTTGGCGGCGGACAGCTGCTCACCCCGATTCTGCGCGCGCCCAAGACCGCCTACAGCTACAACCCCAAGGAGCAGGCCGAGGTCGTCGACGCGGCGGACCTATTCGCTGCGGGCGAACAGCTTGCGCTCGTCTCCGCCTTTCAGGCTCGCAACAGCGCTCGTTTCACTGTCGTTGGCTCTGCAGAGTTGTTAAGCGATAAGTGGTTTGACGCCAAGGTCAAGCCTGCCGGCGCCGCAAAGGAGGTCAACACCTGGAACCGCGAGTTCGCCAAGCGGGTTGCGGGATGGACTTTCAAGGAGATTGGTGTGCTCCGCGTCAACGACATTGAGCACCACCTCAACGAGGCTGCTAACGAGACAAACCCCCAGATCTATCGGATCAAGAACGAGGTGGTAAGTAAAGAAATGCTCACAAAAAGACATCCTTGGCCGAAGCTGACCTTTGCCAGACCTACTCCATCTCCGTCTCCGAGTACTCCTGGGACAAGTGGACCCCCTTTACCGTTCCCTCCGACGACGACCTTCAGCTCGAGTTCAGCATGCTCTCCCCCTTCCACCGCCTCAAGCTCTCCCCCAAGGCCAGCACCGCCGACGAGTCCACCTATACTGTCTCCTTCGTCCTGCCCGACCAGCACGGCATCTTCAACTTCAAGGTCAACTACAAGCGCCCCTTCCTCACCAACCTCGAGGAGAAGAACACCGTATCGGTCCGCCACATGGCCCACGACGAGTGGCCGCGCTCCTACGTCATCTCTGGCGCCTGGCCTTGGTTGACCGGCATCCTGACCACCGTCATCGGCTTCGTGCTGTTTTCGGCTGTATGGATGTACAGTGCGCCTACACCTGCTGCGGGCAAGGCCAAGAAGACGCAGTAAAGTCTTTCTGCTAGAAGAAAGAAGGTATAGGAAACGAAAAGTAAAGCTGGTGGTTGAAATGGAGGCCCCCGGGAATGTTGTGCAGAGGGGGCCTTTGAGGGGTGTGCTTATGATACTCGGCTAGAAAAGAAACGAAGAACGAGGTCTGGATCTTTCATTTCGCAGATCGGGTCTAGAGCTTGTAATGGTAGTGTACACACATCTGGCATAGGATGCCCAACCCCCGGGAAAGTCGGGAGGCTGCAAAAATGACTTTTACGTTTAGATTGATATCTGGTCCCTGGGCTCAGTCGTGACTTCCTCTTGGTTTGACGCAGATTCGACTGGTGTCCGTACTCTTATGTGATACGATGACATTCTGAATGAAGTGAAATTCAGAAAATCACACAACTACCATGAGAGCGATCTTGGCGAGAGGTAAAGGACACCAAGGAAAAGGGAGCTGGCAACCTTAGGTACAAAAGCACGAGTGACTGTGGTTGCCGCAAGCTGCACTTCGTATGTACAGGTAGTTGACCGAATGAGGCGTCTGGGCCACCGGGGTTAGGTCGGGTTCGGGTCGTGGCCCCACGGGAGACAGTGACGCCGATGCCCGCGCGGCTCCACTCAAAATTTCCAGCTCTCTTCATCCCACCTGGCTGAAGCCGCGACACCATCACAACGCTTGCGAGTTCGGCGAACCCAATTGAATATTTCGGAAGTATCATAGCGGGATAACAAGCCGTCGCCATGGCTACATCGAAAGGCCTCCCCCGCGATACCTTCGCAAAGCTCTCTCCGCACCCTTTCCTCCTGGCCAACCTTCAACCGCCCGCACCCGCCAATGCAGCTCGTAGCAACGGCCGCCGTCCCGACGAAGCTCGCATCCCCAACATCAACACATCCTCCCTTACGCACGCGAACGGCAGCTCTGTTGTTCGAACCGGCGATACGACCGTGGTCTGCGGCGTTCGCGCCGAGACCATCCTCGCTTCCGACATTCCAAACTTCCGCCGCCAAAATGCCCTGACGACGATCGAGAGAGACGGCGCCGCAGAGCTCAAGGACTACGAACTGCTCGTTCCCAACATCGAGCTCGCCACTGGATGCGCGCCGCAGTTCCTTCCGGGAGTTCCCCCTACCACACTCGCCCAGACTCTCAGCACGAGGGTTTACTCCCTCCTGCACTCCGCCAAGCTCGTCGACGCGGATGACCTTAGGATATGGCACACCCGGCCCGCCGATAACGCGGCTGCGGAGAATGAAGAGGACAAGATGGAGGACGACGATGATGGCAAAGTAGAAGGCGAGAAGGTGGTGATTGCGTACTGGGTGCTCTACATCGACATTTTCTTCATCTCCTTCGACGGCAACCCATTCGATGTCGCCTGGGCTGCTGTGCTAGCCGCACTTCGCGATACGACCATCCCCATCGCCCGCTGGGATCCGGACCGCGAGATGGTTATCTGCTCTCGCGACGACCCCAAGCCTCTGACGCTCCATGGCTTCCCTGTCGCCTGCACGGCAGGCGTGTTCACGGGCAAGGAGACGACGGACAAACCCGCCGGAGGCAAGTTCTGGACCTTGGTGGACCCGGACAGTTTAGAGGAGGGACTCTGCGATGAGCAGGTCACGGCGGTGGTTGATTGCAGCGGAGGGGAGACCAAGGTCATTTCGATATCGAAACATGGAGGTACCATGTTTCAGCCGCAGCTCATCAGAGAGTTTGTCGGCGTTGCGGAGCGGAGATGGGAGGAGATCCAAAAGGCCATGGCATGAAGATAATGATACCCGGTAAAGGAAACAAGAATCAATAGTTTAGGGCCAGAGAAAGTGTTTCTCTCCCTTGATTGTACTCCTTCGACAAAAAGGCAACCTTCCACGTGAGTGAAGGATAAAGGCAAGCAGGCGGATGAAGACATGATGAAGGATGATGGCAAGGATGAGGCCAGGATGCTGAGTCTTGACGATTTGTTGGCTCTCTTTCACAAGCCGCATAGGGCGAGTGCGGCTTCCATGAGCAGGTAGGCGCATACCTACATACACCCGCCTAACAAGACCTGATAATTACTTTCTTGACCAGTTCAACCATCTCCTTCCTTTACAAAAAAATATTCACAAAAAGCCCCTTGCAAGAGAAACGCTCAACGAAACACCGACAACTAGAAATAGAGGATCAAGCATCATGACCAACTACGCCCAGAGACTTGCCGAGGCTACCAAGGAGGAGCTCCTCCAGGTAGTCCAGACGATCATGGACGCCAGCGCAACCACCCGCCAGCAGGTTCTCAGCATCATCGACTATCTCGACGATCAGAAGGCGGTCAACTACACCATTAAGCGGCGCAGCAGTCGCCAAACGACCCGCGCTTCCTCTGAGGCCTCTCAGGACTCGGGCGTCCAACTCCATCATCTGCTTCGCGAGGTCCTCCAGAACGCGGAGCACGACATCAAGATCTGCTCCAAGTGCAACAAGGCTTTTGAGGAGAAGGACAACACCCAGGACTCGTGCCGCCACCACAATGGTATGTCAACTCAGACATGATGCCCAGTTATGAGAATTTGCTGACCAGAACTGGTAACAACAGGTCACTGGCTCGTCGAAGTTGAGACCAGCGACAGCATCGAGTTCGTCCGTGAGAGCGCCGCTAGCGAAGACGTCTTGAGGTCGGCTGACACATGGGTCATGTCTTGCTGCTCTGCATCCAAGGACGACCTCGGCAAGGGCTGCGTCTTGGCCAAGCATGTCGCCCTGACTGCGGAAAACGCCAACGCCGTTGCTCGCGACTAGCTTCTTCTATACGACACGGATTCTGAGTTATGACGATACCCTTGGACGATGGATATGGTTTTCTTTAAGGAGTTCGTATTCGCCATGCTCTTTTGGTACGTGGCCGAGAGGGAGTTCTGGGAATTGGGCGTCACCCTTACGCTGCCGTTTGATGCAGATTTTGGCAGCGTGGCTTAGCTGTTTATTATCAGCTATGCAGCCGACAGCGGGAAGGCGTTGCTAAGTTAGATTGGCCAAGCAGACAAATATTGGCTCATAGTTCGTACAATCACAAACCACTTTTACGAACACTCACGTCAATCTGGTGAAAACATGTATTCCACAATTCGAGCCACCTTTTCAGACGTTATTCCAAGGCAGTAGATACTAGGGAACAATATCACTCTACCGCCCGGCGCCGAGGAAGCCTAATGAAAGGCCCTCACGGGCTGCGAATCTACTGTTGGTGACTCGCAGCTGGTTTACCGAGCGGATGGTTGAAGAAGAGAAGAAAAAGAGCGCGACCCATCGCGCGCCAGAGATTTTAGGGTGGCTGCTCGGCGCGCCTCGCCTTACGTAATTCACCACACACGAGCTCCACCGAGCCCCGTCGTCAATCCTCCCTTTTTTTAACCTCACCTCTTCTCGCAAACTTTTCACTCTCCCTCTACTCCGTCTCCGACTTTAACTTCCCTCTCAGTATGGAATCGCTAGCCGAGAACACGTGGGATGTCATAATCCACGGAACTGGCCTGCAGCAGTCGCTGCTAGCCTTGTAAGCTACTTTACCTCCTCTTTTACTCTCCTGAGCTCTGCTCTTCGAGAGGGCGCATGTCGTCGTTGCCTTTTTGCGCCGGAAAGCCTCGATCTGACTGACGCAGCCCTCTTCGGCCGTGAAGAGCACTCTCTCGCTCAGGAAAGCAAATCCTCCATCTCGATCCCAACAAGTACTATGGCGGCCCCGAGGCGGCGTTCAGCCTACAGGAGATGGAGGAATGGGTAGATTCCAATGCCGCCGATTCTACCGGCATCTTCTCCTCGGCGCGCGTCACGAAGTTGGACCAGGGTATCTCCTCTCCGCGAGCGTACTCTCTCGCCCTGGCGCCGCAGATCGTGCACACGCGGTCGGCATTGGTCACGCAGCTCGTCGACTCCCGCGCCTACCGGCAGATCGAGTTCCTCGCCGTCGGGTCTTTCTTCATCTACACCCCGTCTGACGACGGTGCCTCGATCGTACCGATCCCCTCCACCCGCGAAGCCGTCTTCTCCACGACAGCGATACCGGCAAGGGCGAAGCGGTCTTTGATGAAGTTCCTCAAGTTCGTCTTCGACTACGATTCCGAAGACAACCGGTCGACATGGACTCCCCACGCGGATACGCCCCTGGCGGAGTTCTTGGCCGACAGCTTCAAGCTCGATGCGGCGCTTCAAACGTACATCGTCACCCTCACACTCAGCCTCGACGGCACGATCTCCACCAGCGCTGGTTTGGCCGCGATCCACCGTCACCTGTCCTCGATGGGTGCATTCGGGCCGGGCTTTGCTGCTGTCTATCCCAAATGGGGCGGCTTGTCCGAAATCGCGCAGGTCAGCTGCCGCGCGTGCGCCGTGGGCGGAGCTGTCTACATGCTGGCTACTGGGATGAAAGCCGCTCGCACGCTGGATGACCAAGAAGACGGCGCCGCGGTCGAGGTGGACTTGACCAACGATGTGACGGTGAAAAGTCGCATGTTGGTCCGTGGGGCAGAAGAGGTCACGACGGACGCCCAGCGCGTGAGCAGACTGACTGCCGTCGTCAACTCGCCGCTGTCGTCCCTCTTTCAAGCGGTCGTCGAGGGAGCACCGGCACCTGCTGTGGCTGTCATCGCGTTCCCTGCGAACTCGATCGAAAACGTGACGTCGCCCAACCCCATCTACGTGTTTGCTCACTCGAGCGAGACGGGAGAGTGCCCATCCGGTCAGAGTAAGTTTACATTCTCCATTCTCAACACCGTTGTACATGATGATTTGTCAAAATCTTATCTACATTGCCTGAGCTTTTGCTTCGACGAAAACTTTCTGTGACCCTGATCGTGCACCATTTTAACTCAACTCTCGACTCCGCCAAGTCTAGATAGTATCACATCGCTGACCGAGTCATTACAGGCGTTCTTTACTTCGTCACGCCAAAAACAGCAACATCCGCAGAAGCCTTGCAAAAGGCTCTTGACTCTCTACTCTCTGCCCTGGCTGAAGGCGACAACCAACCGCAGGCTGTCTACAAGGTCACATATGAGCAGGCTCGCGCGTCGGTATCGGCGTCCGCCGATGGCTCCCTCATTCTGGCCAGCACGCCGTTGGATCTTGCCTTCAACGACTCGGCATTAGGGCCGGTCAAGGACGCCTGGACGCAAATCATGGGTGCCGCGGCTGAGGATCCCGATGTTCACTACATGAAGTTTGAGGATCGCGAGGGCGTTGGCGACGACGACGATGTCTACGAGTAGGGTTAGTTGGCTGTAGCGCACGAAGTAATGAAAGCACAACATCTTGATGCACTCTCGTTCAGAAATCAGCTGCGTTCCCGTAATCTAGCTAATATGTATGGCGCTGATGTAGAAGACGCCTAGCAAGTTATGTGCGTTGCCCTTCAGAGGGAGATTCTGCCAAATCCATGTTTCCCAAATCCGCCGAACCGTCGCGAAATGGTCTTTCCTTCCCTTACGCCAAGAAACTCCATCCGAAACGCGGCAAACCGCTTCCCTTTTATTTTGAAAGACAACCAAGCGCGATTTCGAATACCAACGCAGAAACTGGAAAACCTCCGAATTCAAAGCAAATGATACCGATTTTCCTTTGTTCGAACCCCCCGCCGTCAGAAAGCAAAAGCAAATTGCAGCATGTACCCATCAGTATGCTGCCGAAGAAAGATTGTTGAAAAAAAAGCGCCGAAAGTTTAGTCCATGTCTTCGAGATGTGCCGTCATGTCGACCCCGACTCGAATCGTTCCGAACGGCTGCAGGTTCTCGACGTCTTGCTCGACCGAGATGGCATTCTTTGTGGCGAGGGAGAGAATGTGGTAGAAGGCCTGAGCAGCCACAACGTGGTCCCGTTGTCCGGGCTCGCACAAGTCTTCGAATTTGACCCAGCGTCGGTTCTCGTTCGAATCTCCCATCTTCGCGTAACCTGTGTGCTTGGCATGCTCTTCAGTCCACTTCAAGAAGTCTTGGCCTGCAGTATCCATCATCGATCTCGACCAGTGCGCCTCATCTTTATTCTGCTGCTCGATGCCGTCGAGCAAAACTGCTGGACCCGCCGGTCCGGAGCCAGGGAACCCAATGTCGCTGCTATGAGCATCCTGAAACGGCTCGAAAGGTGGAAGGCTGCTGCCACGCACACTCAACTGGCGACCAGCATGCTGTGGGTTGGGGCCAACTGAGCCTCTGCCGATTGATGGGGTCTGGTTCCAGGGCATGAGAGACGATGAAATGTGCTCGGCCATGGGCTGCGGGCCTTCCATACCCATCTCAGGGATGGATTGATCGCTGAACATGATGTTGAAGTCGGGCATGTCCTCCTGAGAGCGACCCTGTCCTGGCGTCTCTTCCAGCCGGGAGCGCACGTTGCGCTGGCCCTCTTCATCCTCGCCGAAGGCCTCGGCTGCGGTTCGTCGACCTCTTTTGGGAGTCAAGGCCTGCGAATCTTGGGCATTGTCCTTTGGAGGTCCCCAAATTCGGTCGCGAAGACCGTCGCCAGCAAAACTTTGGGCGAGCGGGTAAGCGACACGGGTGATGTTTCTGGAGCCGCCCACGTTGAAGAGTCCATTTCCGAGAACGAGCTGGTAGGCAAATTCTCTAGACTGCGTGGCGGTGGGTTTCTTGCGGAGTTTCTTCTGACGGGCGTCCTCGGCGTCCTGGACATAATTCTCCTGCCAACTTTTCAGAACGTTGCGAGACAGAAGTGTCTCACTGTCCTGCTTGAGGGCGATACGTCGTCGCTTGACAGCAGGTGCGACAGCTTCATGGTGCCTGCCTTGGTCGGGGGGAGCCGGATGCTCGAACACCTGACGAGGGGCATGAGGGCCAAAAGGGACGTTTCCCACCAGTGGCATGTCCGCGTACGCCTCAGGAAGAATCTGGTCCTGATCTTGTACGGGCATATCTTGTTCGTGCTCTTGATTTGGAAGGTTTTCAGGAACTTCCATGCCTGGGAGGATAGGCAATTCCAGATCATTGTCGATCAAGCCCCCATCCTCACCAATATCAAGGAAAGGGCCGTAGTCGTCGTCCTCATCAAAGATTCCTGGGTTCATATCCATGCCCATGTCGATGCTCTCGTGTCCCTTTGGAAGGAAGGTGTCGGCCGCGGATTTGCGCATGAAGGGCGAGAGAAGCTGGAAGTCACCGTCAGGGGATTGTGACAGGTCGAACTGAATCGCCGTGTGGCCGCCAGTGAAGTCGATACCAACAGGACTTCCGAAGGGACTGAGTTGGGACTGAGATTTGTCGCCCTTTCCAGGCTGGAATTTTTCTTGGCTAGGAAAGAGTAACTCGCCGTCTTCCAGCGAGAACTGAGGAATCTTATCTTGGAGGATGAAGCTGGGGTCGTTAGGCAAGGTAATATTCTCGCGTCTGGAGAGGTCAGCGGGAGATTTGTATATTTTAATGATGGACGACTTACCGAGTCTTTCCAGCCTTTGGATCAGCTTCTGTTTGGCCCCAGATAATGACGATTGTTCTCATCGTCTGCTGGACCTTCTCGACGTCGTTGAGGGTATAAACACACTGGCGAGAGAAGACACGGGCCACACCGCAAAGAAGCTGGCTCTCTAGGCGAAGGGACATTGGCGGACCAGGGTTCATGATCAAATTACAGGCTTTTGGAATATCGACTTGGTCGATGGATTTCCGCGTGACCCTCTTCAAGCCCACGCTTTGCGTAGAATTGGCAACTTGCCTTACCAAGGATTAGCTTTGGGAAGCCGAGAGCCGAGAAGCTCCGAGTGAGCTTACCAAATTACCGCAACGCCATGCTGCTTGCTGTTGAGTACTGCTTTAGCGTTAGACGAGTCGGAACGAGGTAGGAAGAGCCGCGGCGAGACTTGACTAACTCTCGTGGCTGTAGAACATGATGAGGTCTACACGTGAAGACGACACCGGCGTGGCGGTTGAGATACTTCTTGCTGGCTCAGAGACCCAGATCGTGGTGTAAGCTTTTCTTGAGGAAGGCGACGATGTAAAGAGGAAGGTGGTGGTTGTGGTACTGGTGGTTGCGAGGTGAAAGAAGGGGCGGGCTGGTAGAGGTGCGACATTGGTGGGAAGGAGTCATCTGAGCGAGATACGACGTGCACTCGTGGAAGGTACCTGCTTTCCGCTCTGCTCCTGCCTCTAGTTTGTTCTACAGATTTTTGTCCGGGATTTTGGAATTCCTATGCGCCAGGAACTGCGCGTGTGACGTGTCAATAAGAGACCCTAGATAAATGGCAGGCACAAATGGCTCAACAGAGCACCTTCCTGTAGAGACCTCAAATCGTAATGATACCAACCTGCGTCAACTTCAATTCTTGAATCTACATCCGCAGTCATGAAGGGATCCCAAGATTTGATGATAAGCCGCAAAGTACCTTCAAAGCGACGGGAATCAGTCAAGACTTCCCGCTTTCCGGGCTTCCCTATGGCCTCCCTTGAGTTATTTGCCTTGTCTTAAACGTGTTTAATCTATCTTACAGCCATCCAACTTGTATGATGGAAGAACGGCTCAGTCGGTCAGTTGTTTATACCGGTACTCTCTAATTCCACGCAGTAGACGTTTGGCTCCTTGATACTTGCCATTCCTTTGACCCGGATATGAATCTTCGTCATCAGCGTCAATTTAAATATTCAAAGAATTGAACTTAAAGCGGACTGATTGAACCAGTGAAGGACGAACGAGGACGGAGGCAATTTTGATGGATACAATGGCAACAGGGGCGGCACATGTAACAACACACCACGATGAGCATATGTATAGGTAATAGACCATCCTCGAGACGAGAATAGGTCCCATATAAAGCAGTCACTTGAGACGAAACTTTTAGATAGATAGTTCTTTTTTCACAACAAGAAGAAGTCGCTTAGTGTCAATGAGGACTTCCTAAGTGCGGCTCACAAGCCAAGAGCGTAAGCCTTCCAGTATTTTTGAAACTGCAAATAAGATAAGGCTTGTGTAAACAAGAAACTAATTGAAACAACAATCATATTTTCCTTGAATAGCGTAAAAGGATTTAGCCAAGCCTTTGATCATGCTATCACTTCAATATGGTCTTCATAGTCAACCTGAATATCCACACCATCGTGAAAGCACTTCGGTTCTTCCAACCACAGAGATTCATACTTTTCCCTAATAGGAGAATTCACTTCTTCTGTATCTCTTAATCCAACACTCCAGGCAATAAGAAAAATCGAAGCATGACTCAAACCCATCTATGCCGAAAATCTTCGTGTGTTTTGGTGAGAATCTAAATTGGAATATCTAGGGGCCAATGACGGGCTCACTCTGACCATGAGTCTTTGCAAAGGCACTTGTGAACTTTGGCCCAGTTGCCTTTTCGAAATCGAAATTAGTTAAGACATCTCGGTGTCCTTGCAACAGGCCAGTCACGCTCGGAATCAATTGGATTATCCTTCAGACTAACAGCAACATAACCAACAATGCAACAGCCAAGCCCCAAAAGTTGCAAACTCTCCCGACTGCAGCGGAAGTTTCAATCATAGTCGTGTTCAGTCCCATGCAGAGCACGTTTGTGATACCCGGCCATTTTTGATGTCGATCCAATTATTGAACATGAAAACGTTCAGTCCCACTGTCGCATTCAAGTACACTTGAGGCGCATCCGAGCCATTTATAATGCCGCTGTTAAACTCAGAATAACCGCCTCCGCTGACAACAGGCTCAATGTCGCTGTCGGTGGAGTTCTCATAGTGATTTATGTCGTATGTTGAGAGCCCAAGGTCGGGAGGCCGCCCACCCAATTTCGCTCGTGAGGCGTAGCCAAACGTCAAATTGCATTCTGGGATTCTGTTCCAAGGAGTCCTTGGACCGGTGCAGCGGTCGGCCTCGAGATTGCTTCTGGCAGAATTGAGCTTTCCCCTGCAATCTTTGCCAATAATAGGCTCGCAGTCGGTGCTGTTTGTTTTCTGCTCACCGTAGGCATTCGTCACGTTTGGAGGAAACACGACGCTGGAAGCTACGGAGGTGATGCAAAAAGGAGAAGCCGTTCCCCTGAGTGCTGTTGATACGTTACCGCCCTCTGGCCATGACAGGTCGTATGTCGTGGTGATGAAGTGAGGATCTTGGATATCAGGGAACCGTGACGCAAGGTGAGGAAGCGCCATGTCGGTGACATTGACACCTACATAGAAGAGAAAAGTCAGCAACTCGGCTTTTTGATCCTCACAGCCACGATGCCGTGGGATCACCTACGCCATGTCCACTCTACCTGAAAAAGAATTTGTCGGTTAGTTCCAGCCCAGGTAAAAAGCATAAAAGAAACAGATCGAGTCGAGTTCGGCGTAAGAATAGCCTGGCGATATATTTTCAAGGACTCCTCATCGAGGTTGGGTTCCGGACGTCCAAGAGTGGTCCCTGGCGTCGTCGACTGTGATGAGACCGTCGATGCCAACCAGAACAAGAATTGAATCTTCATGCTGATGGGCTTCTTTTATGACAAAAAAAAAAAAAAATGTGTTTGACGCTAACTATGGAGAATAGGAAAGCAGAAGCGAAAAGTTATAAATGTGAGATTTTCATCTTTTTGAAGCCTAGTAGGAGCATCTAGATTCTGGGCGCCAGTGTAAATTTTGCCTCCTCAACAACCCGCGCCCGACTTACCTAAGATATTCCTTTCTTCCATACATTGATACCGAGACGTAACTTTAGCACTTACTGATCCACCCCGGACTTGCTTCCCAGTAGGAATGTTGGCCGTACCAATCGTCTGGTCTAGCTCAATTCACAACGAGATTTCCGATTTGATGGTTGGGCGGCCTCAGATGAGGCTTCTGGGACAGTGACATGCGGCAAGTTGATCGTCGCCTTTTAGCCTGGAAGTAAACCTTTCCAGGGCATGGTCGGGCGAGATCTGCGTCAGGAAGATGTGAACGACGCCGCCTGCAATCCAACAAAGCGTCTACTTTTCGTCCAATTATCGACGTGCAATCGCCGCAGTAGTTGGCGCACATGATGCCATCGGAACGCCCGACAAACCTTTTCAGCCATGTGCACCGAACCGAGCAGCAAGAGAATGATTTCTTACGATTAATACGACAGGTTAGTATATAGCTATTTGGTTCTCTCCCCTCATTCTTGGCGCGCGTCATATGATCTCGAGTCCTTAGACACCTAATGTCTTAAATATGAAGGCAAAAAAAAAAAAAAAAAAAAAAAAAAAACCTCTTTGGGCGTGTTCACCATTGTCAGCCTGTTGTTCTCGCGCATCCGCAGGTCGCTGGTCAACATCTCACTAACCCAAAATGCCATCCATCTCTGAGCACGAAGTCCAAGACAGACCATATAACATTGCCTATGCGACTCTCATTGGTTCTGCGCTACTTGGTGTTCTCCCCTTTGCGGTCCTCAGCTTTGCAAAGGCTAGCTCTCTTAAAGACCCAGCACGAAAATTCGTCAAATGGCTGAAAGCTGGGTTCGTCTTCTTCTCGATGTAAGAAATCCCACCAACAGTAGACAACCATTATCCTTTTCTGTTACTTTGGGCGGCAGCGGCGGCGGCCTTTTGGCTGATGAACTGCTGAAAATACGCTGTGCCTACTGCTTACCGAAAGCATATTGATCTTCGTCGAGTGTTGTTCCCAAGCCTCGTTCGAGCAGGTTTTCCGAACATTCTCCCATCTGGGATACCTAGCCGGTCTCTTCACAGCCTTTTCCGCCGCAGTCATCATGGTCCTTCTCGTCGCTCTTGGTACAGACATACATTGCGCAGGAAAAGGAGCCGGCAGAAGCTTTGATAAAATCCTTAGAATATTTGCGACCGCCGTGGGTGTGACTGTTGCGGCTTTGGCGCTGGCATTCTAGGGTCTTTCTCTCGACCTCCAAATGCATAATAACGACCCCTTCAGCTACCTCATGATGTTAATGAGCGGGCCTGATACCATCTGGACTATTCATCAGCTCACAGGCGCTGCCACCATTATGCTTTGGATCGCGTTGCTGGTGATTATGGGTCTGTCAATCTTCACATTCGTCAACAGGCGACCATCGAGTCTTGTGAAAGTAAGTGTTATTTAGTTATCTCGATGCGTCATTTTGAACTAACAACGTTTGCGCCAGGCATCACTTTTCTACGTAATCGCTAGTTTCTTAAACCTGACGCGCTCAACGTGGAAGTTTGTTCATGCCGTTGAATGGTTGTTGAAGACGTCTCGACGGGTGACTCGTGCAGATGCGGAGTCTCGTTGCATCATGTTTCTAAACATCATTCTGTCATGGTGACAAGTTGCCTTGCTCATTATTTGCTTCTTGATCGCCGTTAAGAGCGAGCGAAGAGACGGAATTTGGTCATATTCGAGCAAGGAGATGGAAAATGCGTAGATGTAGACGTGTCAGTTTGAAATGAAAGGTTGAGAGAAGCACTGGAACGGGGCATGGCACTGAGAGCCGTAATCGAATTCAAAAACTTGTTGTATCCAGAAACTGTTGGTTGCCTCCCGAGTCACGTCAGTTGCCAAGCTTTCTTCTGCTGCACACTCTCCCAGTATGATCCTCAGGGAAGCCTCTCAACTGTCTGAGTTCGGAACCATATTCCGCTTTCTTCCTGCTCACTATTAGTATTCGATGTGACAGGGACCTCAAATCGGTTCTGTTAGCCTCATGATTGCCGCCATCGGTTCACGAGGCCATAGCCCAGCGTGTCTGCCTTATGTCTCGTTTACAAACTCTAGATATCCATTACCAAGGACTGTTTCTTGACCAATTGACATCGCAGAACGTTCTCAAGGATTTCAAAGCTGTGATGGCGATAGGAGAAGACAATAGTATGTCTTTTATCTCAGACGCGAACTTGACTCAACATTTAAAGGGACCTGATTTAGATGGGTGTGAGAGAAGATCTAAATACACCCTATTAATACCACCAACGAAGCATCACAATCTGCGAGTCGCATCATCTTGAAGCGGCGTAAGTGTCATAGCCGTTCTATCGACTAGATTGCCCTCCCAAACCCGTGAATCATGGTTACAATTCAAAACACCAAGGAAAAGAGGAACTACCGCCTTGTACACATGTGCCGAAAAAATCCATCTCTATCGTCGTCTCATCCGACGCTTTTGCCCTGACACACCGTCTCACTCACGTTCACCACTGCTTCCTGGACTGTTCCGCCAGAGAAATGTGCCCGTTCCCGCCACGGGCATAACCCTGCTGTCTCATCTGCCTCCGTAGATGCTTGTTATACGCCGGCGTCTTCATGTACTCGGACTTTGGCCTCGCGGTCCAGCCCTTGCCGTCGTCAATGTAGCCCCATTGGTAGGGATCGCCGTTCTTGCTGTGGCAGCAGCCCATGACTGATAGATTTGTGCGAAACGCTTTTGGAGCTGCAAAAGCCCGGGGGCGTGTGTTTTGAGGAATTTGATGATTTTTTCTTTTTTGAAGAAGTACTTAGAAAGTGAGCTTTGTCGTCGCTGCTTTTGAGTTCTGGGAAACAAAAAGCTGTCAGCTAGATGTGTACTTTTAAGTCTCGAAAGCCGAAGGGCAGAGGACTTACTTAATTGGAGTTCTGGTCACGTTTCCCAATGCTATGTTGATGAACTTTTCCAAAGCTTCATGTTCCCGCGTCGGGGGCCTGCCCTTATATGCTGTTTCAAACTATCTAGCAATACTCTTCACGGAGCCCCTTTTCCC
This sequence comes from Colletotrichum sansevieriae, assembly GCA_026260285.1. Classification (NCBI taxonomy): domain Eukaryota; kingdom Fungi; phylum Ascomycota; class Sordariomycetes; order Glomerellales; family Glomerellaceae; genus Colletotrichum; species Colletotrichum sansevieriae. The sequence goes on from JAOQIF010000418.1 coordinate 59,125, forward strand.
TTAACTGACTGACGTCAATTTCTTAGATTCAGTGCCACAATGCCTACATTTCAGGGTCCGCCGATCGTCGGTGTCTGTTGTCGGTGGGTTAATGAACTATTCGTGGGTTCTCCGCATTGGGAATCAGAGATGGCCAAGACTTTTTTCCATGAGGTAGTGGACCTTCTATCCACTTGAGACAGCTCTTCGCAGGGCTGAGCCTGCGTCTCGACAATCTTGATCGACGCGCAAGCAAAAGGTTAGGCGGCACTCTACCCAGTGATCTCATTCTAGTCGAGAAAAAAAATTAGAAGATGCTATGACACCGAAGCCAAAGGACCAATTTGCAGGCTGTGTGACTCTGAGCCCTCTGGGCAACACTCGCCTTCTCCACATTTCGCTTACTCCGTAGCGGGAAAAAAGTACACAAGTACAGTTTCTTTCCTGTTTGGGTAACATAAAGAACATCAGATATATTCTTTGCCAAGTGTAGAATTCTAAAATGTCCTACAACCACGCCCCCCCTCCCCAAAAATCGGACTCGCGTCCTTCCACTTCCACTGTCCAAGTTGCTCTATCCAGGCTCTGCGCCTCGCACATCTTTTTATACACCGTACCTTGCTCGATCAGCTCGTCATGTGTTCCGGTTTTGACAAGGCGGCCGCCGTAAAAGGCGCAGTTCCGGTCCGCATCGCGGATCGTAGACAGGCGGTGCGCGACGGCGACGGCGATGCGGTCCCCGATTATCGCAGCCTCCATCAGCGCCTTCTGAACAATATTCTCCGACTCCGTGTCGAGAGCGCTCGTCGCCTCGTCCAACAAAATGACGCTGGGGTTGCGAACGAGAGCACGGGCGATGGCGATGCGCTAGCGCTGGCCACCCGAGAGTTGACTGTCTCCTTATCCGCAGGGTGTGTTGATGCCTTCAGGCTTCCGGGTGGGAGCTGACAAACTCCTATGCGTGGCCGCGCGACAAGCTTCCTAAATCACCTGGTCGTCGATAGCACCTTATTCTTTGGGCTCCACGTCGATGTCGGATGTGATGTTCTCTCCGATACTTCCGGGGAAGAGTGTTGGTTCCTGTTGCACGAGAGCCAGCTTGCTGCAGTAGAGTCTGGGACTGATGTTTGTCAAAGGCGCTGCGCCATCGATCATGATCGTGCCACTCGTCGGGTCGTGGAATTGCTCGACAAGGGAGATCATCGTGCTCCTGCTGCGGCCTATTACGACCCGTTAGATATAGAAGGACTAGAGTAGCCCTATAGGCACGCCTAGCGCCTAAAGGATATTTATATATAGGATAATATAGAAACAAAGGGCTTTACTTGACATAGAAGAACTATAATATAAGTGTTGGAAGCCCAGTCGGCGGTTCGTCGCCAACCCGACCGGCGCCACGTCGGGCCGATCGGACCCACCTATTGCGCCGATTCAACCAATAGGAGGGCCAGGACCCTATATATAAGGACTGCCCATATAGCTATCATAACTACTAAACCTATAATAGATAGATATTACGAATAACTATAGTATTATAGAAGAATACTATCTTTCTAGTATTATTACCTACGCAGGATAGTTATTCCGATACTAATTAGTAGTTAACTTAACTATTATAACTACTCGAGTTACTATAGATTAGCAAGGTTTATTACTACTTATAGCAGAAGAGACGTCTCTACTATTAATATCACTGCTACTAGCAGAGGGATTAAAGCGACCGTTATAGGCTACTATAATAACTATTTAATAACATCTAGGCTGCTTTACGCCTATATATAACGACTAGTTAAGTAAACGACTATAGCGATAACGTCTAGGCTGCTCTACGCCTATATATAACGACCTCAATACGAAAAGCTATGATATTGCGAAAATAATATATACTATACCCCCCCCCTCTACTACTCTATTCATAATAGCTACCCTAACTGCTAAGCCGGGTAGCAACCCCCCTCCTCCTCCTCTTACTACCTATAATAGATCTATCTAAGGATCTATCTCTAGCGATATCCCTATCCCTACCTAGCTTAAGAGTATTATCTAGCCCGACTTATAGGGCAAGGTCTTTGAGATTAATAAGAAAAGCAATAATATTCCTAACGTATCTATTAAATAGGTAAATATATAGATAGGCTATTAACTTAAGGTCTATAAGATCGATAAGAACACTAGCCGAGCCTTCTAGCGCGAGTTCTTATATAACTTTATTAGCTAGACTGCTAAACTATTTAGTAAAACTAACTAGAAGCTTAGGAAGGCCCTTAAAGATTATATTATTAGCTATAGAGTATAGGTTAACCTAGTAGCTAGAATAAGCTCTATTAGGCTTATTAAGGCTATAACTAGACCGAAGTTCTATTACTAGAGCTAAGCCTAGTTAGATGCCTATATAAATAACTTCTTACAATACCTTACTAATAACCTAATATTTATTCACGAGATATTAATACTAGTTATGCTTACGCGCCTGCCCTATCTCATGAGACCTAATAAGAACCTCGCCTAAGCTAGCAATACCTACGACTTCCGCGCTGAACTAAGAACCCCGTAGCTATAGGCCCCTCCCACGACGGCGCTAGTAAAAACCACGCCTACTAGCAGAGACGGCGTAGTTAATAATAACTAGGATATAAGCTATAATAGCCTCCTAGCTATACTAAAGCAGTTAATAGACTTAGCTAAGCTCTATATTAATAATATAAAGTATAGCGGCGCTAAATATAACGTCTTAGAAGCAAAATTAACTATCTTTCGGGATATCTACGAGAAGGTTAGGATTTAGCAATTATAAGCAGCTAGCGCCCTCCCCCTTATACTAAAAGGCTAAGCCTGCGATTACTATTTCAACCGACTTAGTAGCGCCTAGTTAAGCCTCCTAGCTATAGTTAAGAAACTCCGCAACTACTTCGAATCCTATAATACCTACTAGGCCTACCTAACGGAGTAGCACTAGACTATATTAACCTAGGTTATTTATAATAACCCCTCTAAAACGAGGATAGAGTGCTTAGAGATCCTCATTAACCACGTAACTAAGGTCTAATGAGCCTTACTACTAGCCTACTACTCCGATCTTATCCTATAGGACTATATTATTAACGCCTGCTAAGGGGTCGAAGAGTGCTATTTTTACCTCTTTAACCCTGCTAAGTTAATAGAAGGGGTCCTTAGCTAGTTATATTTAGCTATTTTAACGATAACCCGGCCTATAGCCTAATATATCGCTAAAAATAACGATAGGACTAGGGTCTATTGGACCGACTATACCTACTATAGCAATAGCTAAAAGAATCGTTTTAGGTCCCGTATAGCTATCTATAGCCTTAATAACGTAGCAAGAGCTAAAAAGTGCTATATTTATAGCAAACCTAGCTATTAGTTAATAAAATATACTAATAACGATCGCCATAAGGCCTATAATAAGTTCAAGAGCAGCTAATACATCCAAAATAACGCTAACCCCGCTGAATATTACTAGTTCTTAGCGTGGTATGAGGGTATCGAAGACCTCGCAGCTACTGCGGCTAACCCCTCCGTTATTAACGACCCTATTACCCTCTTTTACTAGTTGTTATCTATTAATAACGACGATAGTAACGAGGTTAATAGCACCGACGAGGCTTTCCTTACTACTACCTGTTTCAACTAACCTACCGCGGTTAATAGTAGTAATGTGATAACCCGCTTAGCCGACTAGTCGACCCTCTACGTAATTAACTGCGTTAAACCCTCCTATAACGCGTTAGTTGATAATAATAATAACCCCGTTATAATATATATCACTAACCGTTATTCGTTAACTATATTTAGAGGGATTATCCCCGACTCCGGCGCAGCCTGATATTCAACTAGGGGCTACCCGTAGTTCCTAGCCCTATAAAAGAGGGTTAACTACTAACTTAACCCCTCTATAGCCGGGGCTGCTTCGATCCGCTTTAGCAGCGCTGACCCTATCGAATCCCTCGGAATAATAGTTATTACGACTCCTTTTAGCGACGTAACCTTCTATATAATACTAACGAATACCCCCTTCTTATTATCCCTTTATAATATAGACCGACTTAGCGTAAAATTCGATAATATTGCTAACTAACTTATTCGTAACGACCTCACGACCCCGGTTATATAACTATAGGGCTACCTATAGTTTATGACTAACCCGGAAGAGGCTATCGTAAGTTATAACCTTACTAACGTCGAATTATGCTATATCTACTATTATTTTAGCTACCTATCTATCTAACGACTCTATAAAGTCCTCTAGCGCGCTAGCTACCCTGTTGATATCGATATTATTAATAAGTTAATAAAGTTTTGCTACTACTACTAACTCTATAGTAGCAGCCCCTATCGGTTTAAGTTTATAATAAAAAACGACTGCAATTTTAACTACGAGGTTGTTATTAATATTATATATCTCGATAGTAACCGCCCTGCCTTCTATATTATCGATATAGCTACTACGTTTAATATAGCATGCTTTATAAAGGATATCTCTACTAAGATTATATAGCAGACCCTTCGAATCTGCTAGATTAATATATACTAAGGCCTACCCGACTAGATAGTTACTAATACTAGCACCTCCTTTCGATCTACTAAATTTCGCTAATCTGCGCAAAAGATAGCAATCTCTATAAAAGAGGTCCTAGTTAAGGCTTATAATAGTATTAGGAAGGTTGAATAATACTATAAGCTATTATGCTAGGCTTATGAGATTATCTAAGCAGAAGATCTATCTACTAACCCCGATATCGCCCTCTAAATAGCTATAAAAGCTATTAATAACGTCGCTAGGCCCGATAGCCTAGTACTAACCCTACTAGTATTCGGAGCCTACCTGCGCTTAACGGATGATTTAGCGCCCTTGCTATTAATTATATAACGCGCCTAAGCTATATAGAAGGCTACTAATAAGATCTGCTAACTCTATGCTAGCTATTAGGTTAATAAGGCTATTATAGCCCGAAATAGCCCTATAACTAAGCCTACATTAAGCCTACCTCTCTAGTTAGAAGTTAGAGTATAGCGCGAAAAAGATAGCTAGAAGGGCCCTTACTAGATTATTTCTAATAATAGCTATAAATACGTAGTTTAACTACCTAACGGGCTGAAATCCTTCCGGTTAACTATTATTAAACCTTACTACTAGTCGACCGACTTGCTAATAAAACCCGATAGTAATAACAATAGGATTATAACCCCTAACGGGGCAACTAAGGAAGTCTATAATACTATCGTTATTACTAACGACGCAGCTTATACCCTACTATAGCGCTAAGGCCGGCCTCGCTATAACCCGGTGCCGGGTCTGACTTTACCTATACTCCTTGCTAAAACGGATATTACTACTACTAACGAGGCCTTCCTATCTGCTAAAGAGCAATCTAACTATAACCTCGCTATTAAGTTATATAATAATAGCGTGATTATAACCCCTAGAGAGCCTTTTGAGCAGTTAACCTAATAAGAGATCGAATCCCTTATCGAACGAGGCGTATTTAACTTCGTTAAGTATAACCCTGCTTGCTATAGCAGGATCTGGATCTTCTGCTCCTATATTATTAACGAGGTTAAGGGTAAGATAACCTAGCCCTATGAGAAGTCGAGACTCGTTATTTAGGGCTATGCTAATAATAGTAAAGAGGCTATTTTAACCTAGGCCCCTATGATCTAAAGAGCTAGTTAATAGCTAATCCTCGCGATCGCCCCGTTATTATTAGCTAATAGCAAAACCCTTTAAATCTGCAATATCACCTAAGCCTATATCTAGTCTGCTACCTATCTCACCCGCCCTATCCTCGCTAAAATCCCTGCCTAAATATGGTATAAATACCCTAATAATACTATTATAGAGGTTATAAAACCCCTCTATAGTATCGCTAAGGCTAGCACCTATTAGTAGGCTATATATAGCTACTACTATAAAGAGAGGCTTGAGATAGAGACTTCGTTATTTAACCCCTACCTACTTATATCGATAAAAAATAACTTATCTTTCGCTATTATAGGTATATAAACTAATAATATATTAGGCCTATTAAATAACGTGTTTTCCGCCCTTAAGGAGGCTGAATTAACTAAAGCCGGCTTTTTAGCTAAACTAAAGCAGATCCTCGCTATTAATAACCCCCTTATATTTAATAGTAAGATTATAACGATTAATAATAGTAATACCCTCACCCTTCGCTAAAAAGACTAAGGGCTTAAGTTATACCCTATCGACCCCTCTACTAATAAAGCCGTCTGAAAGTAGTAATATATTGAATAACGCGCCTGCAGCGCGTATATCGCGTTAATTTGCTAACCCGAGGCCTGTTTTAACCTATCTATTGCTATGTAATAGCAAAACCCTATAGATAATAACGTTAGAACCCTTAACTAGCAAATACTCTAGCAGTTACGATCCCTCGATAGAGGCCTTAGTTTCATCCTACTTAACCTTGCTATTGCGAAACTATTTGTTTTTATTAATAGATCTTTTGCTAATAACGACGACCTATCGTTATAACTAGGTTTTATTATTATACTAGCTAACGAGACTAACGATAATAAGGCTAGTAATATATTCGAAATTAATAGTAATATTATCTACTATAGCTTAATGAAGTCAAAACGCGTTACCCGTAGCATACTAGCCTCGGAGATCTATAGCATAGTCGCTAGCGTCGATATAGCATATGCAATCGCAATAACCCTCTAAAAGGTCTCCGATCGACTAGATCTACTGTTAATATTAACTATTATTTATACCGACTTATATTTGCTATACGAGTGCCTCGTTAAACTAGGTATAACGAAAGAAAAGCGCCTTATAATTAATATAATAGCGCTATAGTAGTCGTATAAGCGCTGCGAGATCGCAGAGATCCGCTAGATCTATAGTAATAATAACCTAGCCGACGGACTTACGAAGTTAATGCTAAATAAAGCCCTCTAACGACTTATTAATAATAATAAGGCGATAATACGGATAGAGGGGTGGGTCGTCCGATAGTAGCCGGGACCCCGCGCACGGTAAAACCGGGGATATATAGCATATCGGGGGATAACGATAAAAACGTATAGAAACTGCGGTTATTAGGCTATTTAGGCCCCTTTTATAAGTAGTACTATTTAGTGGTTATCTTGATAAATATAGGCTATTATGGGGTAGGTACTAGCAGTAAGAAAAGACTGCTAGTATTAGAAGCCTAGTCGGCGGTTCGTTGCCGACCCGACCGGCGCTACGTCGGGCTGATCGGACCCACCTATTGCGCTGATTTAACTAATAGGAGGGCTAGGACCCTATATATAAGGACTGCCTATATAGCTATCGTAACCACCAAACCTACGATAGATAGATATCACGAATAACTATAGTATTACGGAAGAATACTATCTTTCTAGTACTATTACCTGCGCAGGATAGTTATTCCGACAATAAGTTATATAATAAGATAAGAAATAGTATTAATAGTATAATTAATAAAAAATAATAAGAGTTATCTCGAGCTTAGATATATAATATATAATAAGCTTAGCTTAAGAATAAATTTCTATAGCTCTTTAGTAATTCATTTATAGTTACTCTTATTTTATACTTTTAGTTTTATTTTATATTATAAAGCCCCTTATAAGAATTATAATTATATCTTATTAGAAAGGGCTAGAACCGATAAGGACTAGAAACGATAATACATAATATAGCTCTAATTATACCTTCGCCTAGGTATAAGTAGAGCTATATTATTTATTATCCTTTCTAGTGTAATTTATAGATCTAATTAAAAGAGATTATCTTAATTGAATATAAATTTACTAAGAAAATACTAAAAAACGAGGTATAGGATTATTAAGGTACTTATAGTAATAATACTAATAATAATAATTGTAAGGGATTAGGATTACGGCGCCGAGCCGGCGCCGAACCGGCGCCGAGCCTCCGCCGAGGTATACCCGCATTAGTCAGCCGAGCCGAGCCGAGCCCTAAAAAGGGGCTCCGCGCGCACAAGTAGCTAGAAGGGCCAACTTATCTTCTATAATATAACTACCCCCTACGTTACTACTACTCTTTCCTTCCCCGGCCCGGCCTTTTATAAGCTATAACCCTCACAATTAGACAAGTTCTACCCAATCACACGGGCGGCCGGCTCCGGAATGAGCGGCAGTACGAGATCGGGCCTCCGCCTCCGCGCCCGATGAGCTAAGTGAAAATTTTGCTTCCGAAACCCCTCCGGTAACGACCACGGGCCCCGACGCGGCCCTCATCGCTGAACTTATTGCGACCGTTCGGCGCCAAGCCGACCAGAACGACGCGCTTATTCGGGCCCTATCCGCGCGCCCTACGCCGGTCCCTGAGACCGAGACCCGGGCCCGCGAATACGAATGCCCTCCGGCGTACGCTTGCGGAACCCTCGCCGAAGACGGTACGCTAGCCCAAACCCGCGATTAGCTAATAGCGATAGAAGATAGCAATACCCTCCGGATACATAGCGGCCGCGCGCCGTAGCTACCGCCGAGCCAGCCCCGAAGAGGGCTCGGTTTAACCGCAGCGGCCCCGATGCCCCAGGCAGCGCCTGCCCGAAGTGCGGCAAGCCGGGCCACCGCGAAACCGACTGCTAGGCCGATCTATAGTGCAAAGAGTGCTATAAGAAGGGCCACCCTACCGATTAGTGCCGTATCCGCTAGCAGCTCGCCGGGCCCTTGGCGGGCCCGGGCGGCCCCCGCGAGAGGTATACGGATCGCAGAGGACGGCGTTTTCGAGCTATATATATCGGAGGATGAATAAACTGCCGCCGAGTCCTCGGGGATCGGTAGGCAAAGCCCGCCGGCTATAGGGAAAAGCCCGAAGCCGGGCGGAAGCCGCGGTAACTAGGTGAAAGACCTGAAGGCCCGGAGACCGCACTGCAGAGGGTTCGAATCCCCGCGCAGGCGTATAAAGCCCGCCGGCCGTAGGGAAAAGCCCGAAGCCGGGCGGAAGCCGAGGTAACTAGGTGAAAGACCCGAAGGCCCGGAGACCGCACTATAGAGGGTTCGAATCCCCGCGTAGGCATATAAAGCCCGCCGGCTATAGGGAAAAGCCCGAAGCCGGGCGGAAGCCGCGGTAACTAGGTGAAAGACCCGAAGGCCCGGATATAACCAATTATATACGCTACAGAGGGTTCGAATCCCCGCGCAGGCGTACGAAGATAACTATAAAGCCGCCGAGTGCCCGGGGGGGCCTCCGGCGAAGCCGCAGTAACTAGGTGAAAGACCTGAAGGCCCGGACCCGAGAGATATAAAAAAGGACCAATCAGAAGCGCTGCAGAGGGTTCGAATCCCCGCACAGGCAGGAGTTTTATGGAGTTTTATGGATTATCGGACTTAGAGACCAAGCCCTCTAGAGGGGGGGCAATTATAAGGGATTAGGATTACGGCGCCGAGCCGGCGCCGAACCGGCGCCGAGCCTCCGCCGAGGTGTACCCGCATTAGTTAGCCGAGCCGAGCCGAGCCCTAAAAAGGGGCTCCGCGCGCACAAGTAGCTAGAAGGGCCAACTTGTCTTCTATAATACAACTACCCCCTACGTTACTACTGCTCTTTCCTTCCCCGGCCCGGCCTTTTGTAGGCTATAACCCTTCACAATAATTAAGTCCGCTATGCTCCTCTCCTCTACGCTCTACTCTATAGTCCTCCTATAATAAGCCTATGCGCTAAGGGGACTTTTCAAAAGCTACGCCGCTAAGTCTATCTTATCCTATCCTATTATACCTTGATTTTTGTAAAGGTATCGAGGGGCTAAGAGCCACGGTCAGGTCAAACTAATAGCAGAAGCACCCAAAAGGTAGGATTAGTATTATTATGCTACTTTTGCTTGCTTCCTCTAAGATCCTTTATTTCTAGCCTTTAGTAAGTATTTGCTAGGTTTTTACTATAAGGGTTCTATGCCCTAGACCTATAGGCCTCTCTATCCCTTTAGCTTATACTAGCTGAAGTATCTCTAGCTTCTCTAGTCTAAGTATCTAATCCCTTATAATTATCCCCCTTCTAATTATAATAGTCCCTATTATAAGATCGGGTATTATAGGTCGACCTCCCGTTATTATCCTTCTTAGCTATCCGGGGTAGGTCCCGGTCTTTTACTTATTGCTACTATTATCTAGCGTAATAACTATTTACTAAATATTTGCTAAAGGATAGTAGGGCCCTTGGAGTTATAGATATAATAGCTAAGCTTATAATCCTATTCCTTATAGTTCCTCTCCTTTTAGGCCTTCTTATGCTCTCTATCCGGGCTATTCTAAAGGGATCCTCCTATTTCCTTTCGAAAGAGGGTAGTTATTCTTATAGTAACTTCGTTTTTATTCTCCTGCTATTCGCCCTTTATCTAGCGAGCACTTTCTTATACTATACCCTTATAATAACTTCGTTTTTTATCCTATTATCCCCCTTTTAAATAGGTATATCACGAGGCTATTAAGTAGGTTAGATAGCAACTATTACTACTAATTTATTATATCTATCTCCTAGTAGGTAGCACCTGCTATAGTGAGTAACTACTATTCTTTGCTATCCGAAGTTATATCTGCTTTTATAATAGTTTAGCGAGGTCTCTTTAGCTATCTATAAAATAATAGCTTTTTCCTACCCTAGGGTTAGTTCTTTTCCCTCCTTATTATACTATATTATTTAATAACTACTTTTATATTATCTAAGCCCTTTATCAAGCCTTTATAGACCCTTCCCATCTTTTAATACTTCCTTAAATATTATAAGTACTAAGAGCTTTATTAGCTAACTCCTCGCTAAGTATAGCCCTACTAAGGCTAAACTTAGTAGTAGCAACTATTAGTATAATTAAGCAGGTAGCAGCAAACCCTGCGTTAGCTGCGCGCTATAGCTCCCTAAGAATACCTAGGTTATCTACGCTTATTAATATAATAGTGATTATATATATAAGTTATACTAGGTTCGTAGTATTAAGTGTTATAGGGTGAGTCTAGCGATCGTTCGGTAGAGGTATAGGCTAACTTTTCCTATTTCTAGATTCCTACTTATCTTATTAGTACTACTTATTTCTATTAGAACTAGGTTAAGCGTTATATCTATGTAATTACTACTAACTAGTATTAGTAGCATAAGATCTTCTATATCTTTATAGCTATAGAGCAGGAGTAGGAGCTTCTTTAATACCTCTATAACTAGTTAGTAAACCCTACTAGTCTTAAGCCTAGTTCTAAGAACTATAAGAACTAACTCCTTGCTATAGGCATCGAGGAGAGTATAGCTTTATATACCTAGGCATATCTATAGGTTTCGCTTGAGGTAGGTTTTACCTTATAGTTAGTCTCACCCTTTTATTAGTCTAATATATATTTATAAGCAGCTTACTAGGCTAAGGATAAGGTTTTAGTTAAGGAGATTATAGTATAGCTTAATAATACTCTCCCTACTTACTTATATAATAAGACCTATATCTTTAAGTAGGCTACCTTTCTTAATAAGCTTACTAATATCCTAATAATATAGCTTTTAAAGAGCGATATCTATATATCTACGCTTCCTTCATAGGAGCCTTCAAATATCTAAAGTTCCTATATACTTTGCGATACTTACTACTAAGCTCCTATTACTATTTTCAAAGTTATTAGTAGTAGTCCTACGCCTCAACTAAATTCTTAAAAAAAGGTTAGTAATACCTTAGCGATAGCTTAGTAATACTAGGTTTATAATAGCGAGGAGGATAAGTCCTTAGCTATAGAGGATAGCAACTCTAATAATACTATAGAGAGCAATAGTTAGGGTAGTAATAGTAATACTACTAGCAATAGCTCTAAGGAGGAGAGCGAGGATAATAATAATACTAACGAGGGTAATAATAATAGTAATAAGTAGTAGTACTAGCGGAACTTTAGCAAAGGTATAGTAGACTTTTATAGTAATATAAGGTTAGATACCTATAGGGTTTATATTACTTTTATAGAGGGAGGTCTTTTCTTAGTATTTTAGCTATCTTATAGTTAATTAACTTTTCTTATTAATCTATACTACTCGTTATCCTACTTATAATACAACTTATATTACTATTTCTTAAATCTAGTGAGGATTTGTAAAGCGTTTGCTAAGTGCTCTTTAAGCTCCTAGGTATTATACTCTACTAGCTAGCCTTTCTATTTAACTAAATATAGGGGGCTTATTAGTACTTCCCTCTATAATATAATATCTTCGACTTCCTATTCCTCAGGGTCTTCTTCAAGGTCTAGGAGCTACCCCTTAGTAAGCTTATAGCTATATTATAGCTTAAGTAGAGTAATAGAGAAGATATTATATGCTCTACTATACTTCTCTAGGAGTTATACTCTATAGGTATTAGAGCTTATAACTTCTATAACTAGTATAGGAATAAATATTAGAGCAAGCTTTTGCTAACCCTTTATAAAACGGAAGTTCTTTATTAAGAGTCTTATAATATCTCTAATATTATATAATTACGCTTTTCTTCTAGTATTCGCATTCTTAGCTTATACCTTAGTTATATATCGCTAGGTTTTAGCTATTCTTTAGCAAACCTCTATTAGCTTCTTAAGTCTTTTATTAACCCCTTAGGTCCTAATCTTTACGTTTAGTAAGTAGTAGTTAACTATTTAAGGGTAGTATCTTATAAGGGCTTTAAATAGGGATATACTAATAATAATATATTTACTATTATTATATAAAAATTCAGCTTTAACTGTTACGGGCTACGCCACTGCTAGCGTCTGGACGGTGCCGCAGACCCTAAGGATTCTGCCCTCGACGACCGCTCTCGCTTAACGTTCGCCCTATATCCGCTTTTCCGTCGCACGGGAAATTCCTAGAAAACTTCCCTTCCTTAGCTTAGATTACTATAATTGAGGCACCCCTAAGTTGAACAAACCCGGGCTAGCCCCTCACATTAACTAATTACGTTGCCTATTAGTTGCGCAAGCCTTTGCTAAACTTTATAAGATATATAGTTAAGATTTAGTATATTCTTTTAGTCTAGCTATCCGTCTATAGATACTATGTAGTAGAGATATACCCTTCTATATCTCAGGCCTTAGTCTAGTCTCGCTAGAACTAGCTAGTAATTAGTTTATCTTAGTTACTAATAATAACCTCTAGTATACTATATTAGTACTTAATCTCTTAATATAAGATCCTCGCTAAACCCGCAGCATCTAGTTGCTTAGTTATTACTAAGAACTATACTACTTTAGTTATCTAATATATAATTACTAGGATCGTATTATAAGTAACTCCGTTATCTTAGTAACTTTCTAATAAGCTAGTTAAGAAGTCTAAAGAAATCTATTAGAATAGGTATACTAGTAGTTCTAGTATTTATAGTAGCTCGTATAGCTTATGCTATAGTATGCGCACCCCTTAGTAGCGCGGGCACTTAGCGACGTATCGCTGCACGTCCTCTATTAGATATAGCTAATAAAACTTTTATAAGATTAGCTTAGCTATCTTATTTGCTCCTATATACCCTAATCTAGGCATATTATAATAGTTCTTTAGGATTTTATAGCAGAGGGATCCCTCTTCTAGGATAATAAGTCTTCTTCTGAACTAAAGGATATTATTCTTATTAACTTA
>JAOQIF010000419.1:0-72406 GCA_026260285.1 Colletotrichum sansevieriae
TTTTTAACACCCAACATTTTTATTACCATACACTTATAAAAAAAAAGATAAAAAAAAAGAATAAGATTTATTTATATGAAGAAGGTGAAAGCTCATTTTTTTTTTCAAAAAAAAAAAAAAACAAATACAGGCTCAGGCCATATTTTTCGTTCTAATTTAAATAATAAGTTTAAATTAACACCTTTTAATAGTAGAGAAAATGATACAGGTAAAGTTAGGTACTTACCTCCTGTATCTAAAGAATGAAAAAATACTATTTATGCATATTATAAACAAAAAATGCAAAATTTACCTATAGATAATAAAAATGCAAATAAAGTAATACAAAGTTATTTTAATTTACATTTTGCAGATAATAAATTTATAGGGTCAAAATTTATATCTCCTAAAAAAAGAAGTTTATTATTAAAAAAAATCTATGTAAGTAAAATGGAAACAAAACATACAAATTCGAAAACTATAATAACTTTATATACTATAAATGCAGAAAAAAATAGTATTCATTTGAATTATCAAAAATATTCCAAATTATGAGAAACTAAAGTATTAAATTCATTTAAAAAAGGATTAAAGAAAAAAATTCTTTCCCCAGAAAGGGGGGGCGTAGCCGGGGACAGGGAGAGCGGCTCATCACCAGCCGTTCAGGGACTGGTACAGTCTAGTAATGATCAAAAAAAACTTCTGGTGGCTAAATATAAATTTTTAACTGAATCTTTACAATGTTTTAATTTATATTTAAGATTATACTTAAGTAGACATTTTAAAAATTCATATTTTGATAAGTTAGACTTATTAAGAAAATACCAATTAAATTATTATCTTAATAAATTCAAATTTGAAAAAAATACTTACTTGCATAAATTAAGTAATATGTTATCTAGAATATTTAATAATAATATAGAATTTAATATAATAAACTTAAAATCTGTTGCTTTTAATCCTGATATATTTACTGAAATATTAAGTTTAAAGTTAAGAAAACCTAAACCTAATAGTGTTATAAATGTAATGAATAGTTTACTAAAAGTAGCTAAACTACCTGTATTTAATAGAATACAGGAAAAAGCTAGTATTCTTAAATCTAAAGATGGAACTTTATTAGAAAATAAATTTTCAAAGTTAAATTTATTTCCTATATATAAAAACTATAATACACCGCTATTCAATACATTATTAGAAAAAGTATGTTTAATGTCAGGAGGTTCTGTTTTAGAAATGAATTCAGCCTATGGCTTCGGATCCTCTTCGTTCCCCGATCCTTCGGATCAGGAGTGGATAGGAGGAATGGACTGATATAGACGACAAAAAGAACAACGTATTCGAAGCAATATCTCTAATAAAATATTTAATTCTATTAAATATAAAAATTTAGGAGGTATAAGATTAGAAGTTAAAGGAAGATTAACCAAACGTAATAGAGCAGATAGATCTCAATTTAAATTTAAATGAAAAGGAGGATTAAAAAATATAGATTCATCTTATAAAAAATTACCTACAGTTACTTACAGAGGTTATTATAAACCTAATGTAATTTCTTCTTTATCTCAATCAAAACGTCGTGTAGGATCTTTTGCGGTAAAAGGTTGAATAAGTGGAAAATAAGTATAATAGAGGGAATCCTATTCCATATTTTCTCTATATGCCAGCATGGTATAAATCACTATATAAGTTATGGGAAAAAATAAAAATGAAGACATAGTCTGAACCATTTTGTGAAAAATGGAAATAAAATTTATTATGATAACATGTAGAACAGGCTAATTTGCGCAAGAGTGTACAAAATGAGTGCGCGGTTTGGCACCTCGATGTCGGCTTAACTTATCCTCATGGATGCAGAAACTATGTAGGGTACGACTGTTCGTCGATTAAAAAGTTACATGAGCTGGGTTACGTATTAGCCCAGATACTATTAACAATTGGTTAATGTGAAATTAAATTGGGTAAATTTCAAGAATAACTTATAAAAGTTAATTTGAAGCGTAGTCTGTACTAACGGTACAAAAACGTTCAACGACTATAGGTGAGCGGTGACAGCAATAATCCTTTTAAAACCCAACATATAATTAATTATTATAATATAAAAAAAATAAAAAAGTCAAATTAAATAGTGTTTGATTTTTTTGATCAAAAAAAAAGAAAAAAAACAACAATGATTAAACGCAGTTCTTAAAAGTAAATCTTTAACCCCTCGGCCTAGCCCCTAGGGCCGTAAGGCCGGGGGCTGCGAAGCACGGGTGAAAGAGATAAATTTATGAGAACTCTAATGAACTACCAGTATATTTACTACCCCGGAGGGGTCGAAGTATTAATAGGATTAATGTTAAGTGATGGATCTTTAGAAAGAACTTCATCTACAAGTGGAGTTCGTCTTGCCGTTTGTTTTCCTTTGCTTTTGCCTAGGCTGCATGCAAAGGCAAAAGGGAAAAAAACATTCAGAATATTTAAGATTTTTATATAACTTATTTAAACCTTATATTAATACTGAACCAGTTGATATAAAAGTGTACAATAAAAAAACAGATTCTTATAATAACGTTATAAGATTCAAAACTATAAGTTTACCTCAATTAATTTATTTTTTAGAATTATTTTATAAAGGTAAAAAAATAGTTCCTTCTAACATAGAAGGTTTAATGACACCGGTAGTTTTAGCCCATCTTATAATGGGTGTGCTAAAACTACCTGACCAGATTATTCGTATTTATACGAATAGTTTTACTAAGGAACAAGTTGAATCTTTAGCTTTATCTATAAAAAATAGATTGGGTATAGATACTAAAGTAGTTCATGATAGAAATAATCAATATATGATAGCTATTAGTAAAAGTGAACTATCAAAAGTACAAAATGTAGTTAAAGACCACATGCACCCTTCTATGCTTTATAAAATAGGGTACTCCGCTCCTTTTGTCTTACTTTTGTAAGCAAAAGTAAAGATAGATAAAGAGAATTTTCATAATTTTAATTTTCATAAAGTAGATGAGTTTAGCAATTCTGTAAAATATTATGGGGATATGTTAGATCAATACGATGAATAATATTAATATAACTCTGCCATTAATTCACTAGATATTATAATAATCCAATTATATGATGACATAGTCTGAACCATTTTGCGAAAAATGGAAATACGTAAGTATGATAACATGCAGTAAATACGTCGTGAGACAGTATGGTTTCTATCTTCTAGAGGGAATTTGAATAAAATAAGGACTAACCTTTGTACGAAAGGAACAGGAAAAACTTAGCCCGTTCCCCTGGATCCCCTGCGAAGCAGGGGTGCTCCTTTCCCCATACGGGGATGGGGGGATGAGGTTAGGTTATATTAATTGTTAACCTCTGGTTTACCTGTTGTTTATAAGCCACAATATTAATTTAAGTAAACTAATGCTCAATAAACTAAAAAGATGAGAGAATTTTAGAGCTTAAAGTGCGGGATGTTACTTTCACTTAGGTAAATACATATTATAGGCACGGCAGGAAAGCTAAGTTAGTTAAAGATAAGTGCTGAAAGCATATAGGCACGAAGCTTACCTTAAGATATTTCTAATTAACGTAATATAATATTACGGCATAATATTATTATTATTGCAATAGGCTTTGTTTGTAATAATCTAGAGATTTTGAGATACAAAGTACTAATTTTAAAGTAACTATTTATTAATATATCTTACATTTTATTAAGCTTAATCCTAGTATTTAAGGTTATAAGCCTTAAAAGCTAATAATATTTTTCCTGTCCCCATTTCATTCATCACTACGTTCGATGAAAAAAGGGGAGAGAAGCACTATATACTCAATTAATTGAGTATATAGTGCTACGCAGTGGAGGGGGATCAGCCTGGTTAGCATAAAAGTAATGCAATTGTTTTGTAATCAATAGACGCAAGCGCGATACTTGCACTGGGCTTACTTAGGATTAGTAGTCAAGTGGTAAAGACATAGCTCTTTCAATGCTACATACGCGGGTTCAAACCCCGCCTAGTCTAAGCGGATTAATGTAGTAGTAACATATTTGACTCATGATCAAATCACAGAGGTGCGAACCCTTTATCCGTATAAGAGGCTATAGCTTAATTGGTAAAGCATACTGCTCATAACAGTACCATGTAAGTGTTCGAGTCACTTTAGCCTTATTCATAAATCCGAGTGCTGGAATAGGTAGACAGGGTATTCTTAAACAATACTGATGAGATTTCGTGAACGTTCGAGTCGTTCTTCGGATATTTGAATAACATGCATGCCGACTACGTCGTGAGCCTGGCATACTTCTGATCACTTAGGCCGACCCCAGCCCCTGACCCCTTGGCTTCAGCAAACTAAGACAAAGGGGGCTATGGGATCCAACAGGCAGCAGAACTAGGCGGTTTTACCGTGCCGTGTTTACTTTGGTTTCAGCAAAGTAAGACAATAGGGGGAGCTTCTGTCCCCTTATGGGGCGTAGCCTCCCCCTATTTCTTTCATCACTACGTTCGATGAAATAGGGGGGGCTACGCCATATCCATTGCGCAGCAATGGATCAGAAGTCGGACAGGGGAATGCGACAAGGAAAGGGGATATAGTTTAACTGGTAAGACTTTGATTTTGCATATCAACATTTCAGGTTCGATTCCTGATGTCTCCACTTTAAGCTCGTGAAGCTCAATTGGTCGAGCGAAATATTGAAGCTATTTAGGTTATAAGTTCAAGTCTTATCTCGAGCATTAAAAAGGTGGTGGTGAAATTGGTAAACATGAGCAGTTTAGGTCTGTTTGATATTCAAAATCTTACCCGTTCAAGTCGGGTTCACCTTATAAAATTATGTTGTGGACTAATGGGTAAGTCATAAATTTTTGGTATTTACTATTGAGTGTTCGAATCACTCCAACATAAGGTGGATATAGTTCAATTGGTAGATCGACTGTTTGTGGTACAGTATGTTCCCTGTTCGAACCAGGGTATTCACCCACTAATAAGCCAGGATAGTTTAATTGGTTAAAACTTTAATTTCATGCATTAAAAATGGGAATTCGATTTTCCCTCCTGGTTACCCTAGTATGCCGGCCTATCCTCCTAGCGGTCCCCCTCCTTCGTAAGGAGGGGGAAAAAGAAGAGACAAAGGGGCGTAATCCGTAATTTAATCAACATTTGTTCCTTTAACAAGGTAATATTCAGTCCTAATGACGCCTGCCCTACTTCTTTCCCTACTACGTAGGCGGCTAGCCCCCCCCCATTTCTTTCATCACTACGTTCGATGAAAAAAGGGGAGAGAAGCACCCCTTTCTTTTCGAATTTCTATCTCTCCACACCCCATACGGGGTGCTTCGCAGGGGGGATCCGTAGCACCTTGAGGGAAGAGGCTACGCCCCCATATCCATTGCGCAGCAATGGATCAGAAGTCGGATAGCGAAGCACCCCTTTGGCTTTAGCCAAGGGGTCAGGGGTGCTGGGGCTAGGGGATATGTCATAAATAACTGTCAGTATAGTTTAATTGGTTAAAACGTTAATTATACAAATTAAAAATGGGAATTCGATTTTCTCTTCTGATTCATAAAAATTTATCATGATAATAACTTCAATACTATTTATTTTAATTTCAAATGCCGTCACATTAAGACGAGATATTTCGATACTTTTTAATAGAGTAGCTATTTTAGCTTTAGTTTATTGTATTATACAAGATGCCATGAGCTTATCTATAGTAAGTAACGGAATAGGGTTACATGGAGGTTTACTTCATATAACTAATATTACTCAAATATTCCATATATTTATATATTTTGTTAGTATATTAATTATACAATTAACAAGTTTTCACCCTAGAAAAGTGTGAGTACCGGAATATTCTTCTTTAAATCAATTATTGTTTAATAAATTTATTTATTATAGAACAAAAATTATAAATAAAATGGGAGAACATTTAAAAATAATAGAATATCCTTTAATATTATTATTTATTATTATAGGTGCAGTTTTCTTAATATCAACTAATGACTTAGTTTCTATATTCCTATCAATAGAATTACAAAGTTATGGTCTGTATATATTAAGTACAATATATAGAAATTCTGAATTATCTACTACAGGAGGTTTAATTTATTTCTTATTAGGTGGATTAAGTTCATGTTTTATAGTGCGCCTCTGAGCTAACTATCACTATGGATCAAAAAGATCTAAGTATTATCCATACATACTTCCGACGTCAGGGTTAGGTGAAAGGGAAAGCCGGACATCGAACATAGCATCCCTGTTAGAAGGTGGGACAGGAGGAAACCAGATATCTCTAATAGCCCATCGAGTCGAGTCTTCTATGAGTAGAGCTAAACTGCCCGAATCCAATTTACTAGGTACCTCTACATGAGGGTTATATCATGTCTGGGATAGGATATATGTGTTGAGTGTGATTTTGATATGAAGAACCACACTATGGATCAATAACAACCAGGATACAGCAAGTATTCATAACGTAAAGAGTTGGGACTCTAAGGAAGATAGAAAAGTGATAATTAGAACTGAGGGATTGCCTACAGCTCCAAAGAGCCATGGTAACAGAGGAATCGTAGTACCACTTCCGGGAAGGATTCCAGGAATAGGTCTCCGTTATTACTCTTCAGCCGCTGGAGGTTCCAGTACAGTATCAACTGACGGTTTAAGAAAATTACGGAAGATAAATGAATTATGTTTAAAGAATGAAAAATTTGTTATTACTGATAAAATATATAAGATCCTTTATGATAAAGAGCTATATTACGTGGCTTACAATAAAATAAAGAGTAAACCGGGCAATATGACACCAGGTATAGTACCCACAACTTTAGATGGAATATCTGACGAAGTTATTAATAAGATCATTGACAGCCTAAAAGATGGATCATTCAAATTCCTTCCAGGAAGAAGAATATACATCCCAAAGGCCAATGGTGGCGAAAGACCGCTAACTATTGCTCCGCCAAGAGATAAACTGGTACAGGAATGTATCAGAATGATTTTGGAAGCTATCTATGAACCAAGTTTTAACGCTAACAGTCATGGTTTTAGACCAAACCGTAGCTGTCATTCAGCATTGAGAGCTATAAGACAAAAATTTGTTATGGCGAAATGATTTATTGAAGGAGACATATCAAAATGTTTTGATAAAATAGACCACAACGTCCTAATGAATATTTTAGCGGAGAGGATCAAAGACCAAAGATTTCTAGATTTGATTCGTAGAGCGTTGAAGGCTGGTTACATGGAATTCAGAACATATTCTCACTCCATAGCAGGAACTCCTCAAGGGTCCATAGTTAGCCCTATTCTGGCCAACATCTACTTAGATAAATTAGATACATTCGTAGAAAAATTAAAAGAAGAGTTTGATGTCGGAACAAAGGCCACTATTAACCCCGCATATCGAAGACTATCGAGAAGCAAAGAAAGAGCTAAAACGCTATTGGAAAAATTAACCATTCACAAAAAACTAATGACTATACATTCTAAATTGAAGATTGATAACAACTTTAAACGTCTGGAATATATAAGGTATGCCGACGATTGAATTATAGGAATCAGAGGGTCCAAAAAAGACTGTGAAATGTTAATGAAGAGAATAAGTGAGTTTCTAAAAAATGTGTTGAAATTGGAACTTTCGGAATCGAAGACCAAAATCACTAACGCTAATGAAGAAACAGCTGAATTCTTATCGGTCAGAATAAAACGAAGCAATCATGTAACATATTCAAACAAAAGAAATATATTGACAAGAAACGTCAAGAATCTACGTTTAACTGCTCCGATAGATAGGGTTACAAAAAAACTGACTGTAAACGGTTTTATGAAAGAGAGTAGCCCTTATCCTAAATTCATCTGAATGCAGGAATCTAAAGACGCTATAATCTTACTATATAACTCAGTTTACAGAGGTATTATGCAATACTATCGTTTCACAGACAACTTCAATAACCTGTCGTCGAAGGTACATTATATTCTTAAAAACTCATGTGCAAGGCTATTAACCGCAAAGTTTAAAGCCAAAACACAGAGTGAGATCTACGCCAAGTACGGTAAAAACCTAAAAGGTAAAGACAAACACGGGTTTATAAATATAATGTTAGGAATAAACACTGCAGCCTTTAATATAAAGACGGATGACGTCCTATTAAGAATACAAGCTAAAGGAATTTCTAAAGCCTCGATGGACAAAATGACGTGTTCAATCTGTGACTCGGATTATAGAGTAGAGATGCATCACATTCGTATGATGAAAGATCTGAATCCCAAAGCTAACGAAGTTGATAAAATTATGGCAAGGAAGAACCGTAAGCAGATCCCTCTATGCCGAGAATGTCATACAAATCATCATAAAACAAATTCATAATCTCGTACCAATTCTGGAGAGCCGTATGATGGGAAACTATCACGTACGGTTCGGGAAAGGGGGAGTAACTTGGTAAAAGAGTTACTTCTCCAGTTCATTTACTAGGTACAGCTTTATTATACGCAAATTCAGGTACTACTAATTTAGACGGTTTATATGTGATTAATAGTATAAGTGACTTTAGTGACATGACTTACTGATATCAACCTTATTATATAAACTTCTCTTTATTAGTTTTTAGTATAGGATTCTTATTTAAAATAAGTGCAGCTCCTTTCCATTTCTGATCTCCTGATGTTTATGACGCTATACCCACTATAGTTACAACATTTGTAGCTTTAGTAGCCAAAATATCTATATTAATATTCTTATTAGAATTAGTTTATTACACAAGTAATAACTTTTCAGATGTTAATTGAACTTTTAGCTTAATAATAAGTTCATTGTTCTCATTAATTATAGGTACAGTTGTAGGTTTAACACAATTTAGAATTAAAAGACTATTTGCTTATAGTACTATATCTCACGTTGGTTATATGTTATTAGCTTTAGGTATTTCAAGTATAGAATCTACTCAAGCTTTCATATTTTATTTAACACAATACACTATAAGTAATTTAAATGCCTTTATTATATTAATAGCTATAGGTTTTTCTTTCTATCGTTATGTAACTAATAATAAAGAACATGAAGATCTTTTAGATAAAAATAATTCTCCTGTACAATTAGTTAATCAATTAAGAGGTTATTTTTATATTAATCCTTTATTAGCTTTAAGTTTTGCTATTACAATATTTTCTTTTATGGGAATACCACCTATGGTAGGATTCTTTGGAAAACAAATGGTATTAAGTGCAGCTTTAGATAAAGGATATATATTTATAACTTTAATTGCTATTTTAACTAGTGTAGTTGGTGGAGTATACTATTTAACTATTGTTAAAGAAATTTTCTTTTACACACCACAATATAAAGTTAATCCTTTATTAGAAAATTTAACTTTATACGGTAATATTTATGATAAATATAATAATTTTATTAAATCTTTAGAGTTTAAACATAATAATATAGTTATAGCTAGTCCTATGGCTTTTATTATTTCTGTTATTACTTTAATAATATTACTATTTATATTTATAAATAATGAATGATTAAGCATGGGTACCATATTGGTACAAATTTTATTTAATTATTAATGAGTAGTATGACTTTTTTTTTTGTTTTCGTTCTTATTTTAACTTTCCTTTTCTTAGTTCTTAATTTTGTTTTAGCTCCTCATAACCCTTATCAGGAAAAATATAGTATATTTGAATGTGGGTTTCATAGTTTCCTAGGTCAAAATAGAACTCAATTTGGTATAAAATTCTTTATTTTTGCTTTAGTTTATTTACTATTAGATTTAGAAATTTTAGTTATATATCCTTTTGGTGTTAGTGAATACGATAATGGTATATATGGATTAATTATTGTACTTATTTTTACTGGTATTATTACTGTAGGATTTGTATTTGAATTAGGTAAAAATGCCTTAAAAATAGATAGTAGACAATCTGTTATTGACTTATATAAATCTAATTCTTTTGTAAATACTTATTCTCAAAACAGTATCTTTTTCCCATCTTTAAAAAAGATGAAGTAATAATATCCCACTATTATGGCTTCTCTGTCTCGAAAGGGATAAGGAGGCTTCGCCCTATCCCCTACGTAGTAGGCGGCTAGCCCCCCCTCTTTACTTTGGTTTACGGGGTGCTACGCAAGGATCAGGGGAAACAAGGATGGCCCCCTTTTATCTTTATTTTGGCTTACTTTTGTAAGCCAAAGACTGGGGGCTGGGCTAG
This sequence comes from Colletotrichum sansevieriae, assembly GCA_026260285.1. NCBI lineage: Eukaryota > Fungi > Ascomycota > Sordariomycetes > Glomerellales > Glomerellaceae > Colletotrichum > Colletotrichum sansevieriae. The sequence continues at coordinate 10,174 of JAOQIF010000419.1, forward strand.
GGTATCGGGGCTGGTGGGCTAGGAAATAAAGCCGAAATTTTTTTTTACGTAAAGTAGTATAAACAAACTAGTCTAAGCTAGGAAGGGATTTTAGTATAATGGTGAATACATATGACTTTTAATCATTATGATATTGGTTCGAATCCAATAGATCCTACAGATAGTTAAAAAGTGTGTAGCATTATATTGATTTATAATTAAAAATCACGACGTAATGCATACTTGATCCCTTGGTCCCCCCTGCTACGAAGTCGGGGGTGGGGTAGGGAGGGGTGCTGTCCCCTGTGCTTCGCAGGGGAAGGAGGAGATCAGAAGTATGCAGCGAAAAATTAATATGGAATTAATAGTGAAATAGCTGATACTATTTCACTTAGTAAAAAATGCTGGATTTAGGTCAGGCTTGCCTCAATAAGCAGTCCTAAATAATAATAGGATAACTGACTTCGTAGAACCATACTTCGGCTTGGCATACTTCGCCAGCATGGATGGTTCTAAAATTAAATTTATTTTTTACTAATTCGTGGTACCTAAGAAAATCCACCAAATTGCAATATTCATAGCAATAAATAAAAATGCTTAAGTAATAGCACTATAAACAGTAATAAGGTATGTATTATAAAATAATCCAATGATTCAGGTTGCAAAAATAATAGGAACAGGTTTAGCTACAACAGGTTTAATAGGAGCAGGAGTAGGGATAGGTGTAGTTTTCGGAGCTTTAATTTTAGGTGTAGCAAGAAATCCCTCATTAAGAGGTCAATTATTTTCTTACGCTATCCTAGGATTTGCTTTCTCTGAAGCGACAGGTTTATTCGCTTTAATGATGGCTTTCTTATTACTTTATGTAGCATAATCTCGAGGCCATAACCCTCGCTTGATCTCCAATCAGAGATCAGAAGTAGGCGGGGTGTAGCCGCCCTCCTTTGGTCTTTGCGTGCTTCTTTCCCCTTCTTTTGTAAGCAAAAGAAGGGGAAAGAAGCCCATCAGGGGAAAAGGGGAAGGGGGGGTACGCAAAATAAAGCATTCTCTCTAGGTATGATACTTTATAATGGAGAGAAGATTACGTATTAAACCATATAATGAATATATGAATCTATTGTCAAATAGTTCAAGACCGGTTTATAATTTAGATGCTCCACACGCGTGAGGTATATATTTTCAAGATAGTGCTACTCCTCAAATGGAAGGATTAGTAGAATTACATGACAATATAATGTACTATTTAGTACTAATATTATTTGGAGTAGGATGAATATTATTTTCTATCGTGAGATATTTCATAAATACAAAATCACCTATTGCACATAAATATTTAAATCATGGAACATTAATAGAATTGATATGAACAATAACTCCAGCTGTTATATTAATATTAATTGCTTTCCCTTCTTTCAAATTATTATATTTAATGGATGAAGTTAATGATCCTTCAATGACTATTTCAGTAGAAGGTCATCAATGATATTGAAGTTACCAATACCCAGACTTCTTAGACACTAGTGATGAATTTATAGAATTTGATTCATATATCGTACCTGAATCCGACCTAGAAGATGGTGCTTTAAGAATGTTAGAAGTTGATAATAGAGTGATTGTACCTGAAGAAACTCATATAAGATTTGTTATAACATCTGGAGATGTTATACATTCATATGCTGCACCAGCATTAGGAATAAAATGTGATGCATACCCAGGTAGATTAAATCAAGTTTCTGCTTTCATTAATAGAGAAGGAGTGTTCTATGGACAATGTTCTGAAATATGTGGAATCTTACATTCTTCTATGCCAATAGTAATCGAATCAGTAAGCCTAGAAAAATTTTTATCTTGACTTTTATCGCAATAGTGGGGGCAGTTTGATTAGTTAATGGAAAAGAATCTAATCAAACTCCTAGACTGCCCCGTAAATCATGTAACCTCTCAGGTTTTAGCCCATCCTCTAAAGGTTGTTTAGTATATGGTACATTTGTACCAGTTTATAGCCATTTAAGAGGAAAGTCTCAAGGTTTTAGTACGTCATCTAGGCGTAGTATGGATAGGAATAGTGACGATTCAGGGATTGAGGACGTAGAACCTAGTTCACCTGTTAGCGAAGCCAACGGGGATAATGAGCCAGCTAGAACGGGGACAGGTCAAGGAACTCCAAACCCTATACCAGTAAGGGAGGGTGAACCTTCTGTTCGAGCTCAAGGTGCGTCTGGTGAACCTTCTGGTAGTGGACAAAGTACTCAAAACCCTAACCCCGGGGGGGATGGTGTACAATCTAACCTAACTCAGGAAGAGCGAGCGGCGGCTCTATTCTTTAGGGAACGATCGTGGTCGTCTCATACTACAGAGGATGAAAGGATACAAGCTATTTTTTTTTACCGTATGAGTCGTCAAAATCACAACCGTGAAGCCCACAATGCTAACTATTTAGCAGCTAGAGAAGCCAGAAATAATTCTACCTCTCAAGACTCTAGCTCTACTTTAAATCCCGCATCTTCTACTAACGTACCAAGTGGTTCTTCAGTACCGTCTAGCTCTGCTTTAAATCCGACATCATCTGATAACGTGCCAAGTGGTTCTTCAGTCCCATCTAGCTCTACTTTAAATCCAGGTGCAAGTACTAACAATGATAGTAATTCTTTGGAATCCTCTACAGTTACAAGTCAAAGTCAGTCAGGTGTTACTGATTCAGGCTCAATGAATCAAAGTTCTTTAGAAGTTAAAGAAGAGAATTCTATTAAAAGAAAACACTCTAACAATGATTTGGGTCCAAATAAACGTCAGGATATTTCGGATTCCGAGGACGATGACAACAATAACGGTAAAGGAGGACCCAGCGGATTTTCAGGTGGAGGTGGACCCTCGGGAGGAGGAGGACCAGATGCTTCCTCATCTAACTCCGGCCCTTCGGTTACAAAAACTATGATGCAGGAAGGAGAGATAGAAAGTACTCTATCTAAAGGTAGTCCCATTGATTTCGTCATTGAACTTGAAAATACTACTTGTATTTATGATGAATTGAATTTTTGAGATGAAATGGTTTAACAAAATTCTTTCCTTTATACATTAATACTAGAATTAGTAATAAACGAATGCAGCTGGTAATATGCCAGTTGGTCAGATCCAAGGATATACTTCTGATTGCTTAGGATAAGGCGGTCGGTATGACTCTTGGATTCGCAGTAAAAGGGGTATTATCTTAATGGTAAAGAAGAGCGTTTCGGCCGCTAAGATATGAGTTCAAGTCTCATATACCTTTATTTATACTTTTTGTCCCCCGGCTTTATCCCCTAGCCTGTCTTTACTTTGTATTCAGCCAAGTAAGACAAAAGGACTCCGGTAGGGCTAGGATCAGAAGTAAACCTGACCCCTTCATCCCATATTTACTTTGGCTTACGTTTTGCTTTTGGTTTTTGACCAGGGGACAGAAGTACTCCTCAATTCATTGAGTGCTTCGGATCCCTGCTTCGGATCCCCTGAAGGGGAAAGAAGCACCCCTGCTTCGGATCCTGCGAAGCAGGGGAGAGAAGCAGGGGAATAGGAATGGAATGGTAATGGGCTAGCCCCATGCTGGCCGGCCAACTTCTGATCCCCTGATCGGAGATCAGGGGATAAAGCAGGCGGCTATAAATTTTATTAGTTCATAGCATAAATAAAGAAATAATTATGTATTAATTAGTGATCTACTATCTATTATTTTATATAAGTTAGAAAAGGTATTATCTTAATGGTAAAGAAGAGCGTTACGGCCGCTAAGATATGAGTTCGAATCTCATATACCTTTTGAGGGGTCCGGCTTCGCAGCAGATGGCATTTCACACATTCTTATTTATTAAAAGGGAAGGTGCTACTGTCTTCCCCCAGTGCTTCTCTCCCCTTATGGGGGCGTAGCCTACTACGGATCCCCCTGCGAAGCACCGGGGAAAGAAGCAGGGGTGCTTCTTTCCCCGGTGTAGGGGGCGTAGCCTACTACGTAGGAAAAGGGGATATGGAAGGCAGGATGGTATACTTCTGCACAGTCAGGGCAAGCCTATCTCCTCGTATTTTAATATGCAGTATATATTTAATATATTGTACCGAATAATTTGAGATAAATAAATAGAATATATGAGTTTAACTTTAATACTTTTTTTAGTAGGAATCTTAGGGTTCGTGTTTAATAGAAAAAATATCATATTAATGCTTATCTCTATTGAAATAATGTTATTATCTATAACATTTTTAATATTGGTAAGCTCTGTAAATATGGATGATATAATAGGGCAAACTTATGCTATATATATTATAGTTATTGCAGGAGCTGAATCTGCAATAGGTTTAGGTATTTTAGTTGCTTTTTATAGATTAAGAGGAAGCATAGCAATAGAATATAAATAATGTATTTAAGTATAATTTTATTACCCCTATTAGGATCAATAGTTTCCGGTTTTTTTGGTCGAAAAGTCGGAGTTAGTGGAGCACGTTTTTTAGGTTGTTCAAGTATAATAATTACAACAACTTTAGCTATCGTAGCATTTTTTGAAGTAGGATTTAACAATAGTCCTGTGTATTTACATTTGTTTCCTTGATTAAATAGTGAATCCTTTAATATTGTTTGAAGTTTTCAATTTGATAGCTTAACAGTATCTATGTTAATTCCTGTTTTGATAATTAGTTCTTTAGTTCATTTATACTCAATAAGTTATATGAGTGCAGATCCTCACAATCAAAGATTTTTTAGTTATTTAAGCTTGTTTACTTTTATGATGATAATACTTGTAACAGCTAATAATTATTTATTAATGTTTGTAGGATGAGAAGGTGTTGGGGTTTGTTCATACCTTTTAGTTAGTTTCTGATTTACTAGAATTGCGGCTAATCAAAGTTCTATGTCTGCTTTCTTAACTAATAGAGTAGGGGATTGTCTTTTAACAATAGGTATGTTTGCTATATTATGATCTTTAGGTAATTTAGATTATACAACAGTATTCTCATTAAGCCCTTATATTAATGAAAATATTGTTACTATAATAGGTATATGTTTATTAATAGGTGCTATGGCTAAAAGTTCTCAAGTAGGTCTTCATATTTGATTACCTATGGCTATGGAGGGTCCTACACCGGTATCCGCTTTAATTCACGCAGCTACTATGGTTACTGCTGGAGTATACTTATTAATACGTTCATCTCCTTTAATTGAATATAGTTCTACTGTATTATTAATATGTCTATGATTAGGTGCAATAACTACTGTATTTAGTTCTCTTGTAGGTTTATTCCAACAAGATATTAAAAAAATAATTGCTTACTCTACTATGAGTCAATTAGGTATGATGGTAATTGCAATAGGTTTATCTTCTTACAATATAGCTTTATTCCATTTAGTTAATCATGCTTTCTATAAAGGATTATTATTCTTAGGTGCAGGTGCAGTTATTCATGCAGTAGCTGATAACCAAGATTTAAGAAAATACGGAGGATTAGGTGCATTCTTACCTTTAACTTATTCTGTTATATTAATAGCAAGTCTTAGTTTAGTTGCTTTCCCTTTCATGACTGGATTCTATAGTAAAGATTTCATATTAGAATCCGCTTATGGGCAATATTACTTTAGCAGTATAGCTGTTTACGTTATTGCAGTTATCGGTGCAATATTTACTACTTTATACTCTGTAAAAGTTTTATACTTAACTTTCTTAGCTAACCCTAACGGAAATATAGTTTCTTACAAACATGCACATGAAGGTGATATATTCTTAAGTTTACCACTAGTAGTATTAGCTATTTTCTCTATATATTTTGGTTATATTACTAAAGATATTTTTATAGGTTTAGGTTCAGGGTTCTTTACAGATAATAGTATATTTATACATCCTACACATGAAATATTAATAGATACTGAATTTGCTGTACCTACTACATTTAAATTATTACCTTTATTCTTTACAGTTTCATTTACTGCTATAGCTATAGTTTATTCAGAATTCTTCCCTAATTTAATAAACAGTTTTAAATTATCTAATTTAGGTCATTCTATTTATGGATTCTTTAATCAACGTTTCTTAGTTGAATATTTCTATAATAAATATATTGTTAATTTAGTTTTAAATATGGGAGGTCAAACTACCAAAATTTTAGATAAAGGTAGTATAGAACTTTTAGGTCCTTTTGGTCTAGAAAAATTATTGATTAAAATAAGTAAAATCATTTCTAGTCTGAATACAGGTGTTGTTACAAATTATGCTTTATTTATATTCATAGGATTTATTGCATATACATCTATATACTACTCTTTCCATCCCGGAGGGAACGAAAATTTAGATTTATCTTCTTTAGCTTTAATTTTTGCTATTAGTATTTTTACCATTTTTTCCGCACCCGGGAACAGCGGCGGCTTCACAGCTACCAGCTATCCCACCAGTAAAGGTTCGTAAACTTACCCTAATGAATAACTGACTTATTAGACAGGGTCATACATACTTCGTTAGCAGCCGACATTTTATAAATTTCAATAAGAATTATGACTTTTGGTTATTATTACTTATCTTATTAATTGTAAGTTTTATTATAATAGGTGAAAAATTAGGTTATATTAATAATAATTCATCTTCTCTATTTTTATATATACCACTTTACTTTCTTATAATAAGCTTTTTTTTAAAAAAATATACAGAAAAAATAAACCTATTCTGAATAAGCTGTATAACACCTCTACATATAGGAATTTTATTTTTCATCGGGTGTATAATTTTAGGTATTAGAGAGATTATTAAATGAATTCCACTAGAACATAGACTTGGTTTTTTGGTTTTTTTGATTATATGTTTTTTAATATATTGAATACATCGCTTCCATCCCATTCCCCTGCTTCGCAGGTGATCAGGGAACAAAAATTCTTTTAAGAATTTTTCATTTACAAAGTTTGTGTTAATTTTTAGTTCCTCATTTATCTTGCGTAAAATTTTAATTATACTTATGCCAATTATTCTTTCCTCTGATTTAGCTGAGAACGCTGTTAATATATTAACAGCTACATTATTCTCCATTTTTTGGGAAGTTGAATTAGTGAAACCGATTCTTCTAGATGAACTACCTGAAGGGCAATCGAAAAGTTATAGTGATTGAAGAAATTATTATAAAGAAAAAGGTAAATATAATCCAAATGCTAAGAAAACGATGCTGGAGTTAAAAGAAGAAAGGAATATAGATAGAGAGCATATAGTTAATAAATTAGTAGTATATGAGGGGGAAGATAAATGATTAGTTCGGACTACTAAATTTAATTCAGAAGAATTAAAAATTTTGACGCATCTGTATAATATGTCTAAATATCCAAACCCTACTGACGTGGTTTTTGTATCTCCTATGGATCAAAAGGTTTTACCTATTCCATATTCCAAACTAATACCTAGTTATTTCAATAATTGTCCTGGAGAGCATATTCCTATTCTATTTACGAATGATTTCAGGTGATCTGTTTATAAATCACTAGGGCCATTGGAGAATTTATCTAACTACTCTCCTAAATTTACAGAGAATATGGTTAATCAACATGTATTAGTAAAGCAGAAATACCTTGAAAATGGAGTTGAAAAATGAGTTGTGCTTTGTTATGAAAAACAAGCAGAAATAATGAATGCTTATGTAAGATATTGGGATTCAAACACTAAAATTAGTGTTAAATATACACATTCTAGTAATCCGTCTTATGCTAAATTTGGACCTTTTACAAATACCTATTATAAAAATAGGTATTATAATTCAACTTATGAGGGACAATTTCACATAAAGCCAGACCTAGGTAGGAAATATGTACCCCTAAATCTTCATACCTCAGGTGTAGTTACACCTGATAGAGTAAATGTTTCACATTCTGCGTGTCTAAAGAAATATAGTGAGTTTACAGCTAATACACTTCAAGAGCCAAATTCTACAGTACGATTACAAAAATTGGAAGATTTAGAAAGATGATATACAGTAGTAAATTCTCCTATACTTAGTGAGATAGATTTTAACCGATTGGATTGAAAACCCGCTAACTCAAAGGTTTAAACATATGATAACCCCATCAATATGTAAAACTTTTAGTTATTTATAAAGATAAAACCAAGTACTATGCTTTTGGTTATTAATATTATAATAATAAAAAGAAAGTTATGATAAGTATTAGTTTATTAATGATGTTATGATGTCAAATAATTTAGGATAATGTCAGTTGCATTACATAGTATGTTGTGCAGATGAAGCCCTTTACCAACTATCCTTTTCAATTAGTAGTTCATTCTACTAAAGAATTGGATAAACGTTCTAAGTTATCAGATAATAATGAAAGGGAAAGATTTCCGCTTCGCAGGGAATGGGATAACCGCCCTAAATTGTAGCGGCGGAGCCTTTAGATAGGGCTCCGCCGGCTAGCCCTTTCGTCCCACTTTTCGTTAGTTTAATTCCTTAAATATTATAATCTATACTCTTAAAATTGTAGTAATAATATCGAATATAATATTTAAGTGAAAAGGGATTAGCTCAATGGTAGAGCAACCGTTTTACACACGGTAGGTTAAGTGTTCGAGTCACTTATTCCTTACCCTTAGTCACTTCCTGCTTAAGAAGAGTATAATTTAATGAGCTAAAATTTTATATTGATATTATAACATTTTAGGCTATCGTTCTTTACTTCTTTAAAAATAATAATCTAAAAATTGCTAACTATTACGGCGTAGCCTATCCCGGCAATACCGGGATAGAAGTTCCGAGCCATAACCCCGACTTCGCCGAGATTAAGGGGTTACTAAAGAGGCGTACTAACGATTAGTAGCTAGGCGGCTTCTGATTTTCCGGATAGGAGTCAGCCCATAAGTTATAATAAATATAACTTATTTTAGGCGTAGTACTTCGGCTGCCATTCCCTCGTCCCCTCTCCCCTGTCCCGACTTCGTGACGAAGTCGGGACAGGGGAAAAGAAACAGAAGCTGGCCAGCCGCCAAATTATGGCGCAGTAGCCTCCGGCTACTAAAAATCGCACTCTAACAATATCGTATATTGTTAGCATAATTTATCGAATTTAACTGTATACACTACATTATAGATTATAGGCATAGGGCTTTCCTATTATTTCTATTTAAATTAAGGGAGTTGATAAAATAATATAGTACGACGGCGCAATCTCATATCCCCTATACCCCCATCCTTTTTGCCCTGTGCCCTACTTCGTAGGCGGCTAGCCCCCATCATTACTTTGGCTTACGATCCCCTTTTCCCTACGTAGTAGGGGGTGCTTCGGATCCCCCTGCGAAGCACGGGGTGCTTCTTTCCCCATGCTTCGCAGGGATGGGGGAATAGTAAGACAAAGGAATGAGGGAATGGGGGTGGTTCGCTACTACGTAGGGATCAGAAGAAGTATGCGGGGGTTGGGCCCTATTTCATAGCGACCCTGTCGAAATTTATTTTCATATTATTATTTTATAAACTGATTGGCAGTTTGGACGGCTACGCCTAGTGAGGTAGCCCATCACTAAAACCCAACCCCTATCAACAAATTTAATTTTTTAATCTAATATGAGAATTTTAAAAAGTCATCCTTTATTAAAATTAGCTAATTCGTATCTTATAGATACATCACAACCAACTAATATTAGCTATCTTTGAAATTTCGGTTCTTTACTTGCAGTTTGTTTAGGAATACAAATAGTTACTGGAGTAACTTTAGCAATGCATTATAACCCTAGTATTGCTGAAGCCTTTAACTCTGTAGAGCATATTATGAGAGATGTAAATAATGGATGATTAATACGTTATTTACATAGTAACACAGCATCTGCATTCTTCTTCTTAGTTTACTTACACGTAGGAAGAGGTATGTACTACGGTTCATACAGAGCTCCTAGAACATTAGTTTGAGTTATAGGTGCTATAATACTTGTAGCTATGATGGGTATAGGATTCTTGGGTTATCACAATAGCCCCAAATGACATATTAATTCTGGGTTAATCCCTAAAAATAAATTTAACAGCCACAACAACTTCGGAAGCGGAGGAGGAGGTAAAAAGCCGGCGAGCTTGCGCCATACCCTCTGGGTTGCTTCGCCAGAAAAAGCTAGATTTTACAGTACTTCAACCAAAGTTGATAATAGTATAAAATTGAAGAACTTTTTATCAGATAAATCCTTAAATCCTGTTATATGTTATGAAAACTTACATTTAGAAGAAACTAAAAATAAAATAAACAAGTATTCTAAAGGTAAAAGTGGTATATATCTTATACTTAACCTAATAACATTGGATTATTATATTGGTTCTGCTTCTACTAATAAAATATATTCCAGATTTCATAGACATTTAATAGGTTTCACTGGAAGTAAAATAGTTAAACTCGCGGTAAAAAAATATAAATTAGAGAACTTTGCTTTTATTATATTAGAAGAATTTCCTGAAATAGTTACCAAAGAAAACAATAAAAATTTGTTAGACTTAGAGGATTTTTATTTAAAATCTCTGTTACCTAACTATAATATACTAACGGAAGCGGGTAATAGTTTCGGTTATAAACATACTGAAATAGACCGTATAAAAATGAAAGCTAATTATAGTGAAGAACGTAGATTAGCAATAGGAAATCTTAACAGGGGAAAATCACTTAGTGTAGCCGGAGGCTCCGAAATTCAACAAAAAATAAGAGAAAAAGCTTTAAACAGATTACCGAGAACTTTTACGGCGAAGCTCCCCGGAGGCTCAGAAGCTAGATCTAATATAAAAAAGGCTTTTAAACCTATCGTATTATATAATAAAAACGATACTGTTTACGGTGAATATACATCTATTACAGAAGCAAGTACAGTTTTAAACTGTAGTGTTAAAACAATATATAGAGCGTTAAAAAGTGAAAGTAAACTATTAAAAAGACGTTGAGTTGTTAAATTAAAATAAAAGAATATATGTTATAGTCCCACAAGTAAAAATCTATTTGCAATTTTTATAAAGAAATTTAGATTAAAGTGGTATATCCTGACGAGGATATAGAATAATTAAATTGATTATTTGGCAATGCTAGTGAAAACGGTTAAAATCTACTAAGACAAGACCGTCGGTTATATAAATAATCGCTACAGACTGGGTCACTGGTGGGTGGCTGAAATGCTGCTTAATGTACAGTCGGAACTTTTAATTAAATTTATTTAATTAATGGAATATACGAATTCAAAGTTATTCCAGTTTATTATATTTAAGTATCTCTATAATTTTTATAGACTTTTTAATGGTTGAGGGGTCAGAAATACCCCGGGGTAATTATTACCTTTTCTGGCCCCATTCCCATTTTCCCCGTATAGGGACGGGGAAAAGGGACAGGGGTACTTGTTACAATGTTTCCTACATTGTAACGCCGAATAATTTGAGTTTTTTATTATAACACAACCATGACTACTACTATTAAAATGACAGAATTTATTATTATTATTACAGATACTATTCAAGATTATTTAGGTTATTTCTGAATTCAAGGCGTAAAATCTCCGCATTTCCTGAATCCGGGGGAAAAAGGAACAGATGAAATATTTATTTTAGGTTTTTTAATTATAGGTATTCTTCTAGTTCTAGGTATATTGTTTATGGAGAGTGGATCTAGATCTAATCCTATAGATTTAACTAGATCACCTAGTCCAAAAATAAAACCAAAAGAAAAAGAGGTAAATAGAGATTTAAGTACAAAACTAGCCATTCAACTTAATTATAACAATACTCTAGCTAGTAGAGGTGAAAAAAAATTAGTTTATACAGCTTTCCCTGAAAATCATCCAGGCTATCTTTCTAAACGTAATCAGTATAGATTATATGAGATGGTAAGGGGTACTGAATATGAAAGTACGTTATATCGTCTTGGTCTTAGCTCTATTGCCATTTTTTATTCTGGAACTTATAATAAGCGTGTTTTTTCGGAGGATGCTTTGATAAGTATTGCGGTTAGAGGGGAAGATGACGGGAAATAGGGATATTTCTCAAGCTTTCGTCTTTCTCGTCTTCTATTTTGAATTAACCTAAATTTTTTTTGGATCAAACTTATAATAAATAAGTTTGTATGTTTTACCTTATGGACAAATGTCATTATGAGGTGCCACAGTTATTACTAACCTTATAAGTGCTATCCCATGAATTGGACAAGATATCGTTGAGTTCGTTTGAGGAGGTTTAAAAACAGTTGAACCACATTACGGCGACGTAGTGTTAAAAATTCTGCTTAATGCTGGAACCTCTCCCAACTTAGGATTTGCATACGACTTATTCTTGATATTTATATCAATTATTTGCGTGAAAATTGCAATGACATGGAGACAATCAGCAGGGGTAAGAAGTATTCATACTTCAGAAGCCTCTCAGAGACTACATGCAGAAGATCTCACATACGCTTATTTAGTAGGATTAATTGAAGGCGATGGATTTTTTTCCATTACAAAGAAAGGTAAATATATTACCTACGAACTAGGTATTGAATTATCAATTAAAGACGTCCAATTGATTTATAAAATTAAAGCTTTATTAGGTATAGGTGTAGTAAGTTTTAGAAAAAGAAATGAAGTAGAAATGGTATCTCTAAGAATTAGAGATAAAAATCATTTAAAAAACTTTATATTACCTATATTTGATAAATATCCTATGTTTTCTAATAAACAATATGATTACTTAAGATTTAGAAATGCTTTGCTTTCAGGTATTATTTATTCCAAAGATTTACCAGAATATACTAGAAATAGTGAGCCTTTAAATTCTGTAGAATCTATTTTAAATAAGTCTTATTTTCCTGCTTGATTAGTGGGGTTTATAGAAGCTGAAGGTTGCTTTAGTGTGTATAAATTAAAAAAAGACAAGGATTACTTAATAGCTAGTTTTGATATTGCCCAAAAGGATGGTGATATTTTAATAAAAGCTATGGGTAAATATCTATCTTTTACCGTTGCGGTATATTTAGACAAATATAATTGTTATAGATTAAAAGTTACAGGTGTAAGATCAGTAGAAAATACTATTAAATTTTTACACAAAGCACCTGTAAAACTAATGGGTAATAAAAGATTGCAATATTTATTATGAATAAAACAATTACGTACAATACCTAGATATTCAGAAAAGATAAAAATACCTTCAATTTACTAAATAAAAGTGAGATCATGATATAGTCCGATCAATAAAGAAATTTATTGAGTGTAGTGAGAATATTTAATTAATATTAAATATGGAGACTACCAACACAAATGCTCTGTTAATAACGCAACTTTAAACAGATTCTTTGCTTTACATTTTGTATTACCATTCGTATTAGCTGCATTAGTTTTAATGCATTTAATCGCTTTACATGACACAGTAGGATCAAGTAACCCATTAGGTGTTTCTGGTAATTACGATAGAATACCTTTTGCTCCTTACTATTTATTTAAAGACTTAATTACAATATTTATGTTTGTATTTGGATTAAGCCTATTTGTATTCTTCATGCCTAATGTATTAGGGGATAGTGATAATTATATAATGGCTAACCCTATGCAAACTCCAGCTGCTATAGTACCAGAATGATATTTATTACCATTCTACGCTATATTAAGATCTATTCCTAATAAATTATTAGGAGTTCTTGCTATGTTTAGTGCTATATTAATTATATTAACATTACCTTATACAGATTTAGGTGAATCAAAAGGTTACCAATTTAGACCTTTAAGTAAAGTATTCTTCTATGTATTCGTAGCTAATTTCTTAATATTAATGCAATTAGGAGCTAAACATGTTGAATCTCCATTTATAGAATTAGGACAAATATCTACTGTTTTATACTTTTCATACTTCTTAGTTATAGTTCCTTTGGTTAGTTTAATAGAAAATATTGCAAAATATATAAGCAGTACTCACTATAAATAAGGTGAGTTTAATACGCAAAAAAAAACGCGTTTAGTGATGTAAATGATAGCTTAATATTCTTTTTATAGTATAAAGTAGGTCTACTATACAACAAGGAGATGGCATAAGATGGATCGATTAGTGATGTAAATGATAGCATACATATTCTTTTTATATCACAATAAAGGGATCTTAGTATAACGGTGAATACATATGACTTTTAATCATTATGATATTGGTTCGAATCCAATAGATCCTATGTTTTAATGTAAAGAAATTTATTACTTTGGTGTTGTTTATTAGTCTTCTACTCATTAAGACAAATGAACGAATTGAACTATGTAATGATTGTTTCACAAACCGCATACCCCGTTTCCCCTAGCCAGCTACGCTATCCCCTTTCCCCCTGCACCCCCTTCTTTACTTTTTACAAAAGACAAAAGGAAGGGAAAAGGGGGGGTGCAGGGGGGGGGGGCTTGGCTTCGCTACTAGGTCGGAAAAGGGGAAAGTAAGTGGTTAGGGAGATGTCATCAACTTTGGTAGGGAAGATTGAGCCCGTGGAGCGCTTTTGGGGTGCGAGTCCCCTATATGCTTAGTGGTTCGGAGACAATTCATTCCGATACCTTGTTAAGGTAGAATTGTTGACGATCCAATAAACGTATGCGTTGCTGGTAAAGCTGGCCCACTGTGAACAATAACACCACATTACATTGGTTTTATTCGTTCCGTTTAGTAATTAAAAGTTAAATTACTTCGCCCTGCTCTCGGGCGACGAGCAGAGAACTTAGCTACCGACTGTGAGAGCTAGTGTAAGTAGAAACTTTCGGGCACTAGGAGCCCAGATCCTATATATTTATAAAAAAAAATCCATGATAATAAACCACAAATTACAAATTCAGTTATTTAATATAAAGAATATTAAGCCTAAAATGATGGAAGGAATGAATAAACTATATATAAATTTATATAATTATTTAACAATATTTCATTTTTTTATTTTAAGGTTAAAAGATATTTTTTATTTTACCAGTTGCAGGCTATTTTTACTTACTTTCGTATTTTCGAAATATGTGTTACCAATATTCGTTCGTGAATTTATATTCACACTAGTTTTCTATTTCTTTAGGGGTCTAGTTTATAATTTCTTAGTGCTGGCTGGCTGCGGTGAAACCGCCGCCACATATTTATTATTTAACGGAAATAACCCAGATAATGATAATAACGCGGATAATCCTGCGAATAGTACAGAGAATGAGGAAGAAAGTTCTTCTGGAGGTAATAACTCAGATGAAGACCCTGAAGAAGAAGAAAATACTGCATCTCCCGATGCTGAAGATAGAGATACAACTGAGCGTGATAATGCTCATCAACTTGAAAACCTTATGGATGATTTAGATAAGGTAAGCGCAGCTCAAGATGGAGATGAGCAAGCTAAAGAGTCGCTAAAAAGCGAATATCCAGAATTTTTCAATAATACTTCTTCCGAGGAAGAAGCATTAAATCAAATAGAAGAATATCTGGAGGAAGAGTTTAAAGTTGCTGAGCATTTAGAAGAGAAACGAACATGGGAGGATGATTTTAATGAAGCTATTGAGGATCAGATGAAGAGTGGTATTGAACCCTCTAATTCTTCCTCTCCTCAGGAGGAAGAAGAAGCTTCTAATTCTATGGATATCGATTCTCCTTCTCCTTTACCTGCCAACGCTGAGGATCAGGAAAATGAAAAGGCGGAATCTAAAGAAGTTACAGATTCTTCAGGGGGTGCTGTGGCTGAAGAAGAATCTCAAGATGTTACAGATTCTTCTAGGAAGAGAAAATCTTCTGATACTCAAGAAGGTCCAAATAAACGTCAGAAGATTTCGGATTCCGAGGACGATGACAACAATAACGGTAAAGGAGGACCCGGAGGATTTTCAGCTGGAGGTGGACCCTCGGGAGGAGGACCAGATGCTTCCTCATCTAGCTCCGAACCTTCCGCACCCAAAACTATGGTGCAGGAAGGAGAAATACAAAGTACTCTATCTAAAGGTAGTCCCATTGATTTCGTCATTGAACTTGAAAATACTACTTGTATTTATGATGAATTGAATTTTTGAGATGAAATGTTATAGATAAAGTCTCTTTTTAGTAGTGGGCATACATGCCTGCTGGTGGGTGAGATACTAATCCCATACCTACCCATACCCCGGCCAACCCCATTCCCTTTATGGGAGGGGGTGCTGGGGTCAGGGCGGCAGGATCCCCTGATCCCCTGATCTCCGATCAGGGGATCAAGCCGAGGTAGAATAAACTAAATTTATCTATCTACATAAATTTAAAGGTCTAAAAAGAAAGATTATGAAGTAGATGGTCTACACTTTGACTGCAAATCTTAAGGAAGAGGTTCGATTCCTCCATGATCTTAAGGTGTAAACTAGATCTTAACCTTGAACTACTTATGGGAGAAAAAATACTCTTTCATTAGAGGTGTTTACATCTATAAGGGGATGATATACCCAAATCAAACAAGTGACCCGTGAAAGGGTATAAATAGAGATTGTGCAGTAGATAGTCTAGACTTTGCAAATCTTAAGGAAGAGATTGGATTCCTCCATGATCTTTAAATAGACACTAACCTTCAACTACTACCTGCTTTATGGGAGAGAAAATACTCTTTCATTAGAAGTAAGCACTACTAAACAACTAATCCTGATTAGTAGTAAAGATAATTTATGACAAATTTAGCCAGAAGTAATTTTCAAGATATTCCTTTTTATCCAGTTTTATTTAACTTGGATTCAATACTTATTTGGGGGGTTTTACTATGTATTCTAGTTCTAGGTATATTATATATGGCAAGTGGATCTAGATCTAATCCTATAGATTTAACAACTATTGACGACAATAGTCTACCTAGTGATCCATTGCGAGATCTAACTAATAGATTAATAGCTCAATATAATACGAATCTTATTCTTATGGCTTCAGGTATAGCACCACTTACTTATAATAGATTTCCTTCAGGTCATCCGGGTCACATAGATTGAGCTAGAGAAATTAGATTGGCTGAAATTATAAGAACCTCTTCAATTAGTCATAACTATAGAATAGGTAGTTCGCTAGGTACTATTTACATAGTTAGATCTTATAGACACCCTTGTTCTAATATTGCTATGATCAATGTAGTGCACCATGCGGAATCCTAACTAGGATTATTGTATTTAGTAGGCGGAGCCTACAAACCACCAAAAATTTATGGGTCAAACTTACCACCAATTATAATGATGTAAGTGATACCATCCAAAAAAATATCTATAGAATTGGGCTTAGATGTCCCCCAGCAACGCTACCCAGCCCCCAGCCCCAGTCTTTACTGGCTGGCTTCTTCAGCCAAGTAAGAGAAAAGATAGGGGCTGGGGGTAGCCTACTACGTAGGAAAAGGTGATAGTTAAATTGGTAAAGATGAGCAGTTTAGGTATGTTTGATATTCAAAATCTCACTCGTTCGAGTCGGGTTCACCTTAAAAAATTATGTCCATTTCTCTTGTATAACGAGATGGTGGACTTAACCATGATAAGTGACCCATGAGAGGGTATAAATAAAGATTGTGCAGTAGATAGTCTAGACTTTGCAAATCTTAAGGAAGAGATTGGATTCCTCCATGATCTTTAAATACACACTAACCTTCAACTACTACCTTGCTTTGTTTATGGGGGAAAATAATCTGGCGTTACAGAAGTAAGTACTACTAAGTACCTAATCAGGATAACATACTTAGTAGTAAACACAATTTTTGACTAAAGAAAATGATGAGAGGCAATACAAATTAACATCTTCGATATCTATGGGTCTCGAAAGATGATTCTTATCTACTAATGCTAAAGATATAGGAACGTGCGCGACATGAGTCTTTGCTTGTGTTCTATTAGTAATTTGGTATGCTAATTTAGACATTACAGGCATAATACTTTGTATTATATGTCTACTCTACGATATCGACGGGTTAATGGCCAATAACCTTAACTCAGTTATAGCAGATATCGAATGTAAGAAGGGGAAAGGGCTGACACTTTCTAACCAGCTTATTAAGAGATTTCGACATGGTTACGTTAAGAAACTTGACACACATAGATCGCCATGAGTCGGGCCTTACGTCCTAAGCAGAATATCGCGGCGTACGATCAGTAACTTAAAAGCTAGTAGAGGATGTTCCGACTCTAATAGTTGCCTGGAAGCTGAAGATCACTCCAATGAGGAGAGTAACAAACATATGTGCAAGAACCTAAATCGAAAAAGACCATCTTCCCAAACGGGTAAGAAAAATGACACAGCAAAGGAACTGTCGGATCTAAACGCCTCTACATGTAAGCGTGGACGGAGCCCTCATAGTAGTTTGGAACCAAAAATTCCTAATCCCAAAACGAAGGGGGGCAGTGTAGGATCTTCAACGCTGAAACAAGGGTCTCGTAGTATGGTTTCTAACCAAAACCTACGTATGCTTGTTACATCACTGTTGAATAATTACTTGGATAGATATGGAAAATATAATGGAATTATTAGAATATTAGCTGACGTTAATTTCCTTCAATACTGTTATATGCTAATAAAAGGGAAGCCTGGTAATATGAGTAAAGGTGTCACAAACGAAACTTTGGACGGAATCGATTACAAATGATTTCAAAACTTGGCCGATGATCTAAAAACTGGGAAATTTAAATTTACCCCTGCGCGGAGAGTAATGATCCCGAAAGCCGGAAAAAAAGGGAATGACAAAAGACCTTTAGGAGTAGGTGCTCCCCGTGAGAAAATAGTCCAAAAAGGTCTTCAGATCATTTTCGAAGCCATTTACGAACCTATATTCTTGGACAACTCACATGGTTTTAGACCTGGCAGATCGACTCACAGTGCTTTGAAACCTTTACACTATAAAGCACATCAATTCACATGAGTTATCCAAGGAGATATATCTAAATGTTTCGATAGAATACCCCATAAGTTTATTATGGAATTAATAATGCGTAGAATTAAATGTGACCGTACTCTTAGCTTAGTTAGAAAGGCCCTAACGGTCGGCTACTTAGATCCTGATACAAAACATATAGTAAAAACTGATATAGGGACTCCCCAAGGTAGTGTCCTTAGCCCTCTATTGGCAAATATTGTGCTACATGAATTAGACTCATATCTAGTAAACGAACTCATGCCTCTCTACCACAGAGGTAAAAGAAGGCGTACAAATCCTGAATATAACAACTTTTCACATATCCGACACACAAAGAGAGGAACCACTTTGGCTGAACGTAAGGAAGCACTGAAAATGATGATTCTAACTCCTAGAATGGATCCAGAAGATCCCAACTATCGGAGATCTATGTATGTAAGGTATGCGGATGATTTTGTATATTTATTTGAAGGCCCTCTGAAAGAGGCAAAAGAGATCAAAGAGTGCATCAAAACGGCCCTGTCAAGACTTACCGGTCTTGAACTGAACATGAAATCTACCACTACAGGCGGAAAAGTAATTAGAATGAGAGCCAATGTGAGAGCTCGAGTGAATATGCCTACAAAAATATTGATAGAAAAGCTTGTTCAGAATGGTTTCGCACATAGAAATCGTCTTGGTCAAGTACTCGCGAGCCCTCAAACTAAACTAGTGAACCTTGACCATTCTACCATAATACAATTCTATAATTCGAAAATAAACGGACTTCTTAATTACTATACTTTCGCTGCAAATAGGATCGAAACTCAAAACATCATATGGATTCTTAGAATGTCACTGGCCAAAACCCTAGCTAGAAAATTCAAACTTAGATCTGCCAGACAGGCATTTAAAAAGTTTGGACCGTACCTAAAGGACAGAGAGACAGATTTAGCACTAATTGTACCTAAATCTTTACCCACTATCCATAAATACAACACTAGCGAAAATCTTGCACTACCTTCTGAAATCCTTAACCAAACATGATTTGGAAGACTTACTAAGACAAACATCTTTAAAAATTGTGCTCTATGTGATAGCACAAATAACATTGAGATGCATCATCTTAGATCTGTAAAAGATGTTAGAGCAAAGATGGCGAATAAAACGGCAAGCTTTGATCAATGAGTTGGCGCCACTCTTAGAAAACAGATTCCTCTATGTCAGTACCACCACTCACTCTATCACCATGGAAAGCTATTAAGCTATGAATTAGCCCAAATAGCAAAGTACAACGAAAATCTTTCTAAACATGTTAGCATAGAGAAGGAAGATAAGATAAAATAAATTTCTGAGTACTTATATTAGCACACATTACTAACTATCCAATAATGATAGCATCTTACATGGCGAGCCGTATGATGGGAAACTATCACGTACGGTTCTGAGGGCAGTTCAACTAACGGCTGACCCCTACATTATATTTAATTTTTGCTTTATTTTCAGGATTATTAGGTACAGCCTTCTCTGTATTGATAAGATTAGAACTAAGTGGACCAGGAGTTCAATATATTTCTGATAACCAATTATATAATAGTATAATAACAGCGCACGCTATATTGATGATATTCTTTATGGTTATGCCAGCTTTAATAGGAGGTTTTGGAAATTTCCTAATGCCTTTAATGGTAGGTGGGCCAGACATGGCTTTCCCGAGATTAAATAATATAAGTTTCTGATTATTACCACCTAGTTTAATACTATTAGTATTCTCTGCATGTATAGAAGGTGGAGTAGGTACAGGATGAACTTTATACCCTCCTTTATCAGGATTACAAAGTCATAGTGGACCTAGTGTTGACTTAGCTATATTTGCTTTACATTTATCTGGAGTAAGTAGTTTATTAGGAGCTATTAACTTTATTACTACAGTTGTAAACATGAGAACTCCTGGTATTAGATTACATAAATTAGCTTTATTTGGATGAGCTGTAGTTATAACAGCTGTATTATTATTATTATCTTTACCTGTTTTAGCCGGTAAACAAATTCTGCCGGCTTTAAATTTGTCAAATTGCTGGGAAAAGTTCTATTGTTTAACTCAATCAGCAGAAACATTAATAAGTGTCCCTTATTATTTGTTTTTCAGAGACTATAAGACAAAATTCATGTGCTATAAAAATTATTCATATCCCCCTAAGGGGGATCAGGCAGTACCGAAAAACTGCCAAAATAAAGAAAGTTTTAATCCTAAATTAGCATCATATCTAGCTGGTTTATTAGAAGGAGATGGAACTATAGTAGTCCCAAAAACAGAAAGATCTTTAAAAGGTAAATTAAATTATGCTAGTATACAATTAATATTTGATGCAAGAGATTTAGCTTTAGCTTTAATTATTCAAAAAACTTTAGGTCATGGATCTATAGCAAAAAAAAAAGGATTAAATGCTTATACATTAACTATTAATAGTAATCAAGGAATGACTTTATTCGTTAATCTTATTAATGGTTATATGAGAACTCCTAAAATATATGCTTTACATAGATTAATTGATTGATTGAATAATAAATTAAATTTAACTATAGAAAAAAAAGGTTTAGATAATAGCCCTATTAATCATAATAATTGATTAGCAGGATTTATCGATGCAGATGGTCATTTTTCAGTAAGAACTTCTTTAAATTCTAAATATCCTAAAATAGAATGTAAATTTGAACTATGTCAAAGACAAATAGATCACAATAAACAAAGTAATCTCGAATTTTTTAACATGATAGCTCAATTTTTACTTACTTCTGTTAAAGAAATTAGAATGAATAGATCTAACCCTGAGTATAGAGTAAGGACTACTAGCGTAAAAGGGAATAATTTGTTAGTTAATTATTTAACAGAGTGTCCTTTATTTTCTAGTAAATACTTAAACTATAAGGATTGAACTAAAGTTTTAGAATTTTTTAATAAAAAAGAACATACTAAACCTGAATCAATGAAAAATATAGTAGAAATAAAATCAAAAATGAATAATAGTAGAACTGAATTTACTTGAAATCATTTAAATAATTTTTATAACTTACATGGATAAGAGATAGTCCAATCAATATAGTGATATATTGAATACCTACCTTAAATTATAACAAATATTATAATTTATGAAACTCTAAATGATGTTATGGGACCTAGTCCAGTAGGTTAATAGCAGTATTAAATTGGGTATAACGGTTCCTATTTTTTTATTCTTTACTTGTAGACATCTTACAAGAAGTTCTATTTTAGATAATACTTTTACTAAATATATTAAAATTAATAATAGAAATTATATTACAAATAACCTACCTGACAACTTGTCGTACTATTTAGCAGGATTGTTAGAAGGTGACGGGCATATTAGTGTACCCAAGGTATTAGATAACTCAACAGGTAAACTTAGAATAGCTTTTTTAGAAGTTGTATTTGCTCTTAAAGATAAACCTTCTGCGGAACTTTTAAAAAGTATTTTTGGAGGTAACGTGTATGAACGTTCTGGTAAAAATCTAGTTAGATGAATGGTTCAGGACAAAAAATCTATTATTAAGATAATAAATAGTGTAAACGGAAAATTTAGAACACCTAAAATTAAAGCTTTGCATAATATTATTGACTACTTTAATTCTAAAGGAGAAAATATAATTAAACTTCCTTTAAATACAAGTCCTTTAGCTAGCAATGCTTGACTTGCAGGATTTATAGATAGTGACGGGAGCTTTATGATAAAAGGTTTTCCAATCTCTAGTTCTACAGAGAAAGGTCTTAGATCCTATATAGCATTACAATTTTATTTACCTCAGCGTGCTCAAGACGTTAGTGGTGAAAGTATGGAACCTGTTATGAAAAATATAGCAGATTTTTTACAAGTAAAATTAAATAGCCGGGACTTTAAAGGAAAATTTCCTCAATATATTGTTAATACGTCTAATAACCTAAGCAACTTAATTTTAATAAATTATCTAAATACTTTTCATTTATTAAGCTCAAAGTTTTTGGATTATAAAGACTGGGAAAAAGCTTACAATCTTTTTTCTAAAAAATTGTATAAAAATCCAGTACATTATGAAGAAATTAGAGAGCTTAAATTAAACATGAATAAAAATAGAACTTCTTTTTCTTGATCCCATCATAAAAGTAAGGTTTATGATTTATATTAAGAATTTTAGTCTACTGATCCCCCATTTCTTTCTCTTCTCGTCAGAGAAAGAAATAGGGGATAAGGGAGGCTACGCCCCCCCGCCATAAAGATAAAAATAATAGTAGAGTTTACTGTTAGTCATTATTTAATATAATGGCTACCTAACATAACGGGAATTACAATGGTACTTACTGATAGAAATTTTAATACATCATTCTTTGAAACAGCTGGTGGAGGTGATCCTATATTATACCAACATCTTTTCTGATTCTTCGGACACCCAGAGGTTAAAGTTATAGGCCTCTTAACATTGCTGTATGCTGGGACCACTTTAAGTTTTAAATACTCCATCTTTAATGACATAGTAAAAATTTTAAAATATATAAGTAAATCAGCAGGTAACATAGTTATTTATGGAACCTCAGAGACTATACGCAATGAAACTATAATATCTTCAGACCACGTTAAACAAGTATCTATACATGTACCAAAACATAAAAAACCTCTTAATGATAATCAGCTAGGTCATTATTTAGCAGGATTAATAGACGGTGATGGTCACTTTAGTAGTGGCCAACAACTAGTAATAGTATTTAGTGCACCAGACGCATTTCTTGCATATAATCTAAAAGAATTATTAGGTTTTGGTAATGTAAAAAAAATCAAAGATAAAAATGCATACCTTTTAATTATATCAAAAAGAAAAGGAATATTAAGAATTCTTAACTTAATAAATGGTAAATTAAGAACAGAAAGTAAATTTAATCAAGTAATTAATAATATAATAAATAATCCAAAATATAAAAATATAGATATTAACTTCACTATGAATAAGACTAATGATTTTGATAACCATTGATTAGCAGGATTTTCTGATGCAGATGCTAGCTTTCAAATTAAGATTGTTAAACGTTCAAGAGCCTTCGGCTACAGAAATAGACCAGAAATAAGATTAAATTACCAAATAGATCGGCGAGCTTGCGCCATATCCCCTTGCGAAGCAGGGGGATCGAAAAATAATACTTTACTAATAAAAATTAAAGACTATTTAGGTGGTAATATTGGGTACAGAAAATCTCAAGACACCTATTATTATGGTTCTACTAGTTTCGGTGTAGCTAAAAATGTTATTAATTACTTTGATAGATATAATTTGCAATCTAGAAAACATATAAGTTACTTAAGATGAAGAAAGGTATATAGATTAATACAAAATAGAGAACATTTAACGGAAAAAGGTTTAATAAAGATATCAAGAATAAAAATACTTATAAACCGTCATGAAGAAAATACTATAGTTTAAGATAGAGTCCTAACAAAAATGTAAAAGTTTTTGAGTGCTAAGATTAAACAGATATTATATATTAATACTGTTTACTTAGCCAAAATATTTGTTATATCTTAATTATACCTGGTTTTGGTATAATAAGTACAACTATTTCAGCTAACTCAAATAAATCTATATTTGGTTACATAGGAATTTAAGAAACCTTTAGCAAGTTTCATTATTAAGTTCAGCAAGTATCAAATTCCGGGGAAGCCCTAAAGAATTAAGTACTAACAATCAAAGGTAACTTTGAAAGGGCTTACAGTAATGTGTAAGATATAGTAACAAGCTTAATTATAACTAAAAAATAGTAAATGGGTGATCGCGGATCTAAGTTCCTATTCATAGCGGTAGGGCACTAAACGAAGTTTGTGCTCGGATACGCTCTAGGATAAAAGAGCAACGAGTAGAAGGTACTGGATACAGGAAATCTTTCTGTATTTAAGGTGTACTCTAAGTAGCCTTGAAAGAGGTTAATTCTAACTTTTAGTTAAGAATTATTAAATAAATAAGATAGCTAGATCTAGTGGTTTAAAAGTATAAAATGTAAGCGGTAGATTTCCTATAAGTTAGCTCCCGCCGTATTTTTTTTTCCATGAAAATATTTTAATTTAAGCGCCCCCTCTCCCGACTTCGTAGGAAAGAAGCACCCCGGGACAGAAGTATGCCAGCCGTCAGCCAGTACTTCTGTCCCTAAGGGGAATAGGCTGCCACTACGAAGTAAGGAGGGCGACCAATAAAGAAAGTTATGGATTACTTTTGTAACATAATTATCTACTACTAAGTAGATAATTGAGCCTTGTTATAACATACTTTTTCATTTATAAATTTATTTTTTAATTTATATTTTTTTATAAAAATCTTTTTTTTCAAACAATTCTTCATTTCTCCAACGTACCTAGGAAGTTCAGAAAAAGTCTTTTTTCTTCATTCCTACGTAGTAGGCTACGCCCCCTGCGAAGCATGGGGAAAGAAGCACCCCCTGCGAAGCACCGGGGAAAGAAGCAGGGGATCAGTAGTAGGCTAGCCCCCCTACACAGGGGATAGAAGCACCCCATTTCTTTCATCACTACGTTCGATGAAAGAAATGGGGACAGAAGCACAGGGGACAGAAAAGAGCATAATATAAATTCACAATAGTCTTAGTGCGCGAAGATTATACAGATTGACAGTTTTTCATGGAAACGGAATGGTAGGACAGGCTAGCCCCCTTCTTTATCATATCTTCAATTGTATATCCTAGTTTAAGCTAATGACTCGAGTGTCTTACTTTGAAATATTCTTTATATATCAATATTAATAATATAAATTATTAGAAGACCAATTCCCTTTTATTAAAAGAGCCTGGGTCACAAGTCTGGGCTTGAATTTAGAACAGAACCACCTTTTTTGTTAACTCGATAATACAAATAAGGTGCTAAATTGACGAGATATAAAGGACCAAAATCCCTTTAGATTCTACAACTTTTAATATTAGAACAGATATATTCCGGATTCTAATTTTAATAATCAATGTATTAGGAAGTTACTGATTTATAAGACACTCACTAAGTGACACCAACCTTAATAATTTAAAAGCTACAATATTCTTTACAATAAACAAAAACCATAATTGTTCAAAATTGAACATGTATTCACCTATCATGCATTACGACCCCCAATGCTTAAGGATCCGGGGGCATAGATTCTTTTCTAATTCTATAAATTTATATTCCGATATAGATAGAATTCTTGAGACCGCAGCCAAACAAAAAAAAGAATTAGAAAATTATAAGCTTCTCTTAGATAAAGAGAAAAACAAAGAAGAAGAATTAGTTCCAGAAAAAAAAGAAAAAACTTTTTTAACTGAAGCTAAAGAAAATATAGATAGACTCATGGATAAACAAGAGCAAGTAGAAGGAAAATTAATAGATCGTATCGATTCGGGATATGATAAATTACCCCGAGCTAAAGCGGATGAGATCTATAATAAATACGTAGATCTTCGAGAAAAAATACAGAAAAATTCCGAGGATAAAGCTCATGATTTAGAAGATGAATTTAGTGAAAATTTAAAACCGGTAGCGTACTTTGATAAAAAAGTGGATATAGAAGCTAGCAGTTTTAAAAAACTTACACAAACTTTGCAAAAAGAAGAAGAAGAAATTGATCAAGAATTAAAAAAAGGACAATATTATAAAAAAAATAAAGATGCATATGAAAAAGAAAGATCAGAATGAAAAGAAAAACACTTAGAAAATGTTAGAGAATGTAGACAAGAGAAACAAAATGTCAAAAATATGATAGTATCTAATTTAGAAAAACCCAGTGAAATGGCTGAAGATTTAGTTAATGAAACTGGTCCTGATTATACAGGTGGAGACGATTAGATTTAGTATATAAAACCAAGGTTTCTTTTACATAAGGTAATAATTAGATTAAAATAGGTCAAAATCTAAAACTCGGGTTTACGCTATGATGTCTATTGGTATATTAGGATTCATAGTTTGAAGTTTATTGATGGCTTCACCTTATAGTGATATAAGGAATATAATTAATTTCGCTATATGCTGGAACAGTTTAGTGCTAATTAGTACCTTGTATGGTAAAAATCTAATTAGCTATACTCAATCAGCAGACAATCTGTCCCTGTATTCTGTAGCCGAAGGCTCACCATATCCCCCTATTTCTTTCTCTGACGAGGAGAGAAAGAAATTGAGAAAGGGGGATCAGGTTAAAAAAGATAACAAACAGAGTGTCTCAGAGACTACACGCGAAACATCTTTTTTCGCTTTTCATGCTTATTATAATACATTATTTAAAAATAGAGACCATCTTTCTGATGAATGGTTAACTTGATTTATCGGGTTTGCAGAAGGAGATGGAGCTATTCAAACTTATGATGAAGGTAAAAGAGTGCGTTTTGTTCTTACTCAAAAAGAAAGTGATATACTTCATAAAATACAATACAAATTTAACATTGGTGTAGTTAAACATTTTCCTAGACCCTCGAAGAGGGTAGGAAAAAGTCGTGCAGTGGCGGCGCCAAAGCACAAAAACAATGATTTTTATAGATGAATGGTTGATAATCCTTCACATATCTTACTTTTAGCTTTTTTATTTAATGGAAATTTAGCTCAAAACCATAGAATCAAGCAACTAGCTCTATGAGTTAATGCTTTAAATAATCGTTTTGGTTATGAAACTATAAAGTTAAACAATATTCCTGTTTCGGTTACACTACAGGATGGCTGATTATCCGGGTTTACTGATGCTGAAGGATGTTTTAATGTATCTATTACAGCAAACTCTAGATATATATTAGGTCGTGTTATAAAAATGCGTTATATATTAGACCAAAAAGATGTTTGTATACTAAATAAAATATACGAATTATTTGGATTTGGAAAAGTAACATTAAGATCTGGTACTGATGATTATCGTTATACAGTTACTGGATTTAAAGCGTTAAATGATGTAATAGCATACTTTAAGTTATTTCCATTACAAACTAAAAAAGCTCTTTCTTTTGAAAAATGATTAACTGTTCATAACCAAGTGTCTAATAAATTACATTTAACTGAAGAAGGATTATCACAAGTAAGAACTTTACAAAAACAAATCAATTTAAATAATAGTATAGCAAATAAAACAGGAAAGGCTCAAAAGATGAAGATATAGTCCGATACTTTTTGTGAAAGAAGCATACTCCGTTTCCCCTTCTTTGGTCAAAAACCCAAAGGAAAACGTAAGCCAAAGTAAAGATGGGGATCAGGCGAGCACAAACTTTGTTTATCGCCTTGTATGGGTAAATATAAAATATTTATTAACAGTTTTGCATCATATGTATACAGTTGGTTTAGACGTAGATACAAGAGCATACTTTACAGCTGCTACATTAATTATTGCAGTTCCTACAGGAATTAAAATATTCTCATGATTAGCTACATCATATGGAGGATCTATAAAATTAACTCCTTCTATGTTATTCGCTTTAGGATTTGTATTTATGTTTACAATAGGAGGGTTAATAAACCACTTAGCTCTCCCTTTAAAGATCACTATATGCTGGGAAGTTCTGACAATTATACTACTAGGATTCTTAAGTTCAGTAAAAATGTATAATTTTGAACAATCAGCAGGAAACCAACGGGTATTTAATACCTTAGTAGGATCCTCAGAGACTACACGTGATCCTCGTGATTTATTTACGAGAAGATATAGTCCATGAAATGATAATTTATTAAATCATTCCTATAATAGTTTTAATTTTAAGAATACTATTGTTCGCCGTTACTCTACTTCTAATAATAAAGAATATAACACCAAAAATTTAGTAGGCTCCGCCTCCCCTTTAAAGACCTATGTTAATTTAAAAGAAGCTAGACCTTCTATATTAATACAACTAAAAGAAAGATCAGGTGTTTACTGTTTAATAAATAAGATAAACGGTCATTCTTATGTAGGTAGTTCTATTAATTTAGCTTCTAGAATGAAAAACTATCTTAATAATACTTTTTTAAAAGCTAGACAAAATGCAAATATGCCCATTGTAAAAGCTCTACTTAAATATGATCAATCTAATTTTACTCTACATATTTTAGAATATGTAGAACCAAAATGGTTAACGGTTAGAGAAACTTATTATATAACGTCAATGATGCCTTATTATAACGTATTAAAACAGGGTTATTCTTCTTTAGGTTATAAACATACAGAAGAGACTAAACAATTATTGTCTAAATTAGCTAAAAATAGGGTTCATAGTGATATAACTAAGAGTTTAATATCAAAAGCTTTAACGGGTGAAAATAATCCTTTTTACAACAAAAGTCATTCTCTGCCTCTGGCAAAAGAAAGTCTAGTAAGAATTATAGAAGCTAAATCAGCTTACCCTGTTTATGTTTATAATTCTTTAAAACAATTATTAGTTATTTTCCCTTCTGTTTCAACTTTAGCCAAATTAATTCAATCAAATCATTCCACAATTGTTGAAGCTATAAAAGAGCAAAGCATATTTAGAGGAGAATGGTATTTTACCAATCTGCCTTATAATATAGAAGATACTCCGGTTATAGCTAGTTGAACTTTAAAAGAATGTGATGAATTAATATTAAATATAAATAATAACAGTCATATTAGAAAAGCAGTATTTGTGTATGATATTAATAAAAATTTCTTGTGTAAATATGAAGGAGTAACGGTCGCACAGAAAGCTTTAAATATAAGCCATAGTACAATAAAAAAATATGCTAGAATAGGAGGTAGCTATAATAGTTACATATTTAGCTATGAAAGATTAAATGATAAATAAATTTTTGTTCGTAAGTGGTGTAGTTTTAGCTAACGCATCTCTTGATATAGCTTTCCACGATACGGTTTTTATGGTTTTATTAGGTATAATTATACCTAGTTTATTCTTTATGGATACTAAAAAATTAAGAGCTTTAGCTGCTTGCGCAGCCTTAAATAGTTTTAATTTTAGTAATAGCCACAATTCTAGTGATGGCGATAAAGTCGCCAAAGATAATTATAATGAATATATAAAAATGTTTTGAGTAGGGTTGATGGATGGAGACGGAAGTATTCAAGTAAATCATTGACGTGAACAATCTTTACAATATAGATTAGTTATTAAATTATCTAATATTTCATCTAATTATAATATGTTAATTGAAATTGCCAAGATAGTAGGTGGAACGGTAAGAATTACAGGAAAGGGAGCGGATGTTATTTGAGTAGTTAATAAGAAGCAAGAAGTTGAAAAAATTATAAAAATATATGATACTTATCCTCCTTTAACTTCAAAAAAAATCTGTCAACTTGCATTCTTAAAAACATGTTTAACTGAAACTTCGGTAAAAACTTATTTATTAAATAGAAATTTAAAATATAATCAACAGTTAACTATTATAAAATCTAAGACTAATTTGAATATACCTGCTTATTTTAAAGCATGATTATCTGGTTTTATTGAAGCTGAGGGTTGTTTTTCCTTAAGAAAAACCAATAACCATTCTTTTTCAATAGGACAAAATGATGATTTTTATTTGATAGAAGCTATTCAACAATATTTTGAAGTAACTAACAAAGTTAGAAATCCTTATGGTAAGTTTTATTTTCTGGAGGTATATAAGAAAGAGGTATTATTAAAAATAACTACTCATTGTACAAATTATCCTTTATTAGGTGAAAAGCTAGAATCCTTAAAGAAATTAAGTAAAAAGCTTGTTTAGTAAGTGTTGTGTGGTCTTGTCACCATGAAAAATTTCATACATTTTTCGGTAAAATTAACATATTAATTTTGCTAACGGTGAAGTCTTATATGTTTTATTAAAGCGTAAAATATAGGCGTAAGCTCATATAAGATAATACCGTGGAAACCAAAGCTAATTAATTAGTATATTGTATTAATTTATTAGTAAGTAGGATCCGTAGAGACTAAACGTGACAATCGAAAGTTTATTAAGTTAAATTATTAGATAAGTTATAGTCCAATCCACTGCGTGAGCAGTGTCGTATGCACGGCAATAATTGCCATAAAGGTTTACAGAATAAAAATGACTTATTATATTATACTGTGATCAATATTTGCAATTTTTATCGGGCAGTCTGTAAATAATTCTTATATTAATTGTATACCTAAACCTTATTTATTTGTAACTGAAACATTCCAATCTAATATGGATATATTTCAGATTGTTACAGAAATAAATGTATTGTTACCTCAGCTTAGCGATTTTATAATTCAATTTAATAATCTAGTGACTCAATCAGGTATTAATGTAATTACAGATTCTGCAGGTAACATGAGTATAGATATACCTCAAAATATGTCAGATTCTGTTGCTACTAACGTTTCTACTAGGATAGGTATAATTGATCGTTTAGTCACCACGCGGGGTCAAGAATTAAATGATTTATTTCAAAAAGGATTACAGGTAGAAAATAATATTAAAATTGAAAATCCTAATTATACTTCACAATTAACTGATAAAATTATAGAATTTAAAAGATTAAATAGTATATATAAACATTAATATATGAGTGAATGCGACTTACTACGTAGTAGCTCATTTTCATTACGTTTTAAGTATGGGAGCAGTTTTTGCAATGTTTAGTGGATGATACTACTGAATACCAAAAATATTAGGTTTAAATTATAACATCGTATTAGCTAAAATTCAATTCTGAGTTTTATTTATAGGGGTTAGAGTGAAAGGAAGAGTTTTTGGAACAGGTAAAAGGTTTATTAGTCAATTTTCGTCTTCTAACCATGGTTCACGACGTAGTCTCGAACCTAAAGAATTTATTGTTTTTTTTGAAAATATGAAACAAGATAAAAAACTTATTTACCAAGAATTAAGAAAAAAATCTGGTGTATATGTATTTATAAATAATATAACTAAAGAATTATATGTTGGTAGTAGTATTAATTTAACCAAAAGAATGGTTAGTTATTATTATTATTATAATTCTGATAAACCAACTAGATCAATAATACTTAGAGCAATGAAAAAATACGGATTAGAAAATTTTTCTTTGGGTATTAAAGAATTTTGTTTACGGCAGAGCCACCCTCAAATTTGTTTAAAATTAGAGCAAAAGTGAATAGACTATTACGGCGCAGCGCTCCCTAAATATAATATTTTAACTATGGCAGGTAATTCATTTGGTTATAAACATAGTGTTGAAACCATTAATAAATTAAAAGAAATATTTAATAAAGAAAGTCACCTCGGTAGTATAGCATCAGTAGCCGGAGGCTCCGAAACTAAAAAAGCTATTAGTGTAGCCGGAGGCTCCGGAATAAAAAACTATTACTCCAATAATAGCCATATTAGAAAAGGTTTAAAAGGTAAATTATCTCCTCAATACGGTATTGGAGGTACCTTTGTCTTTTGTTATAGTAAAAGAGGGGAAGAACTAATTTTCCCATCAATCAATGCAACTAAACAACATTTTAAAGTAAGATGAAGTTATATTAAAAACAATATCGATACTAACCAGTCGATTCTTATTCAAGGTGAAGAGTGATTAATACAATCCCAACCTAAACAAAAATAGTAGAATTAGCCCCTCCCAATCCTTCTGTATGCTGGAAACTCTCATAAAGCTTAAGTACTTTAAAATTTTAAAGTGAAAATCTTAAGTATATCTAGACAATCAGCAGGAAACCAAAATAACAAGCCACGTTATGAGTAGGATCCTCAGAGACTAAACGAAGGAGATTATTTAATTAAATTAAATAATTAAGATATAGTCCATACTTGTTAGTATGTAACTTAACATTCTTCCCTCAACATTTCTTAGGATTACAAGGAATGCCAAGACGTATTAGCGACTACCCAGATGCTTTTGCAGGATGAAATCTAATTAGTAGTTTTGGATCTATTGTAAGCGTTGTAGCTGCATGATTATTCTTATATGTAGTATACAAACAATTAGTTGAAGGTAAAGTTGCCAGCAGAAATCCTTGATTATCTGTACAATTCTACACTGATACATTACAAGCTCTTTTAAACAGAAGTTACCCTAGTTTAGAATGAGCATTAAGTAGTCCACCTAAACCTCACGCTTTTGTAAGTTTACCTTTACAAAGTGGAGTCTTAAGCAACTAAATTCTATAAAAAAAAACAACTAAAATGGTCTATTTTTCTACCCCTAGCACCCCCGCCCCTTCCATTCCCCTTTTGTCTTGGTCAAAAGCAAAAGGTAAGCCAAAATAAAGATGAAATGGCCCGGTCCTATTTCTTGCTCTTCTACCCATTCCCCCTTTCCCCCCTCCCCCCCTAGCCCCTTTTGTAAGCCAAAGGGGGGTGCTTCTTTCCCGATTTCTGTCCCGACTTCGTAGCAGGGGGGGGTGCTTCGCCGGGGAATGGGTAGAAATTAGAAAAGAAAGGGGTGCTAGGGTAGAATAAATAAAAATTATTTAGGGCTGCTGGCAGCTGGCTGATTACGAAGTAGGCTGGCCAGCTGGTTCGACCTATTTTCTATTAGCTTTAGTAGATAGGAGTCTCATTAGCTCAATGGTAGAGCCGAATACTTCTAATATTCTGATTCTAGTTCGAATCTGGAATGAGATAAATTCAAAGGGGAGACTTATGACCAAGAGAGGGGCTGGGGTCAGGCAGAAGTCGGGGGCTGTAAACATCTCCATTTCCTACCCCCCCCCTTTCCATTTCTTTCATCGAATGTAGCCGCCCCTCTCTCCTTTTGAATTTTTTTTAGGTTAATATACAAACCAATAAATCACATAATGCCTAATATAAGGGCCCATTTTTTTATAGATTTTTTATTTATATAATGCTTTAATACTGACACAGCAGGCTGGGCGACTTTGTCTTGCATTCCCTAGCCCCTTCCCCTCTCTCCATTCCCTGATTCCCAAGTGCTTCTGTCTCCATCCCCTGCTTCTTTCCCCGGTGCTTCGCAGGGGGATCCGAAGCACGGGGGGGGGTAGCCTACGGCGTCTCCTTTTGTCTTTGCTGAAGCAAAAGTAAAGACGGAGATAGCCATGACTATTAAATTTTAGTTTTATTATTAAGTAGTTATAACACAAAAATCTTTATTTTCACGAATAAATGTATTATACTTCAACTCTTTTATCTGTATTAGAGGTAGTTTTATTAATGTTACCTGCTCTATTATCAGTAGCTTTTATTACAGTTGCCGAAAGAAAAACTATGGCAAGTATGCAAAGAAGATTAGGACCTAATGCTGTAGGTTACTATGGGTTATTACAAGCTTTTGCAGATGCTTTAAAATTAATTTTAAAAGAATATGTTGCACCTACACAAGCTAATACTATATTATTCTTCTTAGGTCCTGTAGTTACTTTAGCCTTCTCTTTATTAGGTTACGGGGTTATACCATTTGGACCAGGTTTAACTTTAAATGATTTGGAGTTAGGTATATTATATATGTTAGCGGTTTCATCTTTAGCTACTTACGGAATTTTATTAGCAGGATGAAGTGCCAATAGTAAATATGCTTTTTTAGGTTCTCTTAGAAGTACAGCTCAATTAATTAGCTATGAATTAGTTTTAAGTTCAGCCATACTTTTAATCATCATGATAACTAGTAGTCTTAATTTAAATATTAATATACAAGCCCAAAAAGCCGTATGACTTATATTGCCTATATTTCCTATTTTCTTAATATTTTTTATAGGTTCTGTAGCAGAAACTAACCGTGCGCCCTTTGATTTAGCAGAGGCTAGTTAGATTTGGCCTCTTTAAAGATCACAAATTGCTGGGAAACCCTTAATCAAGGACAATCAGCAGGTAAGCAACTATAAATTAGTTGAACCTTCAGAGGCTAAACGTGATCATTTAATATAACATATTGTATTAAATAAGATATAGTCCAGACTTATATGAAAATATAAGATTAATAAAATTCAAAATTATATACTCATAAGTATAATTATACTTATTGTAGAAATATCCATAAAGGTACTTATAATATTACAAAGGTAACTAAGAGATTATATTCTTCTAAATCTAATGTGCCTTCAAACAACACTACAAATATAAAACCTATACCTTTATTAGTATTAGATAATTTAAAAGATAAAACTTATATAGAATCTCTCGCCCTCGCCCTTTGGCGCGCAGGGGATTTTTGATTTAAATGGTAATTTAATTGAAAAGTTTGATAATAATGTAGAATTGGCTAAGTTCTTAGATATTTCTAAAGTTACTGTGTAGCCGGAGGCTAGTAAATATTTAAATAATAACTTAGTATATAAAAACAATTATAAATTTAAACCTATATAATCTTAAGTATATAATTTTGAATTGAACGGAATCTGAACTAGTTAGTGGATTTATGACAGAACACGCTGCGGTGGTATTCGTCTTCTTCTTCTTAGCTGAGTATGGTAGTATCCTATTAATGTGTATATTAACAAGTATACTGTTTTTAGGAGGTTATTTATTAGGATTTAATCTATTATACTGATTTAACTTAATAAATAATTTATGAGCTTATGTATTTGATATAGATTGAGTAATGTCTGCAGAATATAATAGCATAAAAAATTTTGTTAGTATTTTTGCTGAAAGTGGTCTATGATATGGTCTTATTTTAGGTATTAAAAGTTCTCTTTTAGTTTTCATATTTATATGAGTAAGAGCTTCATTCCCTAGAATACGTTTTGACCAATTAATGTCATTCTGTTGAACAGTATTATTACCTTTATTGTTTGCTTTTATTATATTGTTACCTTGTACTTTATATGCATTCGATATCTTTGTAATAAATATATCGATATAATATTGCATATCTTGGTCACCATTCCCTGCATTCCTAAGAGCACTTTCCACTTGGAATTCCAGAACAAGTCTGAGTTGTTCTAAACTTCAGCTTTCGCTGAGACTAAAATCTCGACTTGGGGTGTCGACCTAGTTCAGATCTTATGGATTGGGCTAGTACGTTCATGGCTAATGATGAGTACATTTTCTACGAAGAAAACAGCTAATGATTTATGAAAATCTAAACGAGTTTTTCATTCCCTACGTAGTAGGGGGGCGCTTCTGTCCCCATTTCTTTCATCACTACGTTCGATGAAAAAAGGGACAGAAGCCCCCATTTTCCGTTGTATATACCCACTGGATTTTAGAAATCTTTTTTGGTCCCTAATGAGAGAAAATGAGGTTTTTATTTTTTCCTCTTTTCTCTATTGCCGGGAGAGAACGCCCTCCTTGCATTTCTGTAAAAAAAAATTGTATAATTACCGATTTTCTTTTTAACCAGACGGTTAACATCAGGGTTGACTTTTGTTGGACATCTGATCATGTGTGCTCAAAAAAGCCCCCTAGTCTAGAGCAATCTAGAGATTCATACGTTAAATATGATTGGCCGGATTATCGCTAGTTGTATACCCCTATTCTCTTTAGTGATCAGGTAAAAAAAAATTATATTATTAAATTTATGATGCTTCGTTCAATGTTAATAAATAAAGGTGAAATTTTTTTCACTCTTCCTCCCATTTTTCCCGGGATTCATAAAAATATCCCTCTTCATCAGTCACTTGTCTATCTTAAATTAAAAGATATATTCACTAAAGATTTACTAAATTTACCTTTCAGTGTTGAGGTAGAAATATCTTTTTCTAGACATCCTAATTTAAAACTTACCTTTCTTATTCCTGCTCACTCTGGTATAGAATATGCACAATCAATTTTGAATCAAATATCTTTTGCACATTATGTAATTTCTGCTAATTTTGTGTATAAAATTTATTCTAATCATGGTTATCTTACTTATATAAAGATGTTGTGTGAACAATCACCTGATCGGGTGAAAATTATCTCTATTTATAATAATTTACGTGAAATACTAAAAAATTACATGAATCTTACAGACAACCAACAGATTTTTATTGACTGTAGAAAATCTATTTTCATGAAAGTTGATCACCCTTATAATAAAACTTCATTAGCAACTAAAGCTAAGATTAATATGTTACCGTTATCTATGAATAGGAAGTTAGGTCAGGGACAGAAGCCCCCATTTTCCGTTGTATAGTGGAGTTTAGGAGTCCCTTGCGCGCATGTGGGGAGCATGATGTTTCGGATTCTTTTATTTCTTCTGCCACTACACCGTTTGGATGAATTAGTGAAGAATCTGATGGCATGAATTCCCCCCCCCCGGTACGCCGTTGCTTTTATTATATTGTTACCTTGTACTTTATATGCATTCGATATCTTTGTAATTGAAAAAAGATGTGTGTAGGTGGTTCTACATTTTTGATTCTACGATCATAAGTTAGGGTTCGATTCCCTGCATCTTTAAACCTCAGCTCTTCCTTTTTTTCATCGAACGTAGTGATGAAATAAATAGGGTGCTTCGCGCTTCGCGCTTCGCGCTTCGCGCTTCGCGCTTCGCGCTTCGCGCTTCGCGCTTCGCAGAGCTGGGGGATTAATATCATCTTATTCCTATCTATTTTCTTTATTGATTTTCATTATCTTTATCTATTGGCAGGCTAAGTTTTTTATAAACATTCTTTATAGCTTGTCATATGGAGACTGGATAATCGATAGAGATATAACAAGTTGTTTACTATTTCTTTATCCCACGTTGATATCCACTAAATACGGGGTTCTTCAGATGTTCTCTGAATATATTTAATTTGGTATGTAAACTACTTGCTTAGAAGTAGCCGGCGGCTTCGCCGCTACTTCTAAGCAGC
This sequence comes from Colletotrichum sansevieriae, assembly GCA_026260285.1. Classification (NCBI taxonomy): domain Eukaryota; kingdom Fungi; phylum Ascomycota; class Sordariomycetes; order Glomerellales; family Glomerellaceae; genus Colletotrichum; species Colletotrichum sansevieriae. The sequence continues at coordinate 47,589 of JAOQIF010000419.1, forward strand.
CATGGAATAGAATAATCAATATATTTTATTCTATATAAGATACCTTGAAACATCGTAATCTCCTATTACGATACAAATTATTAAGACCTTTTTAACTTTAGGGTTATGCCAAATATTCATGTTATTATCTCTTTTACTTATTATACCAATTATAGGTATATTTATTATATCTAGTTTGACTTCATATGAAGGCTCTAATTTTAATGTAACGTTTTATAAAAAAATAGCATTAGTGACTTCTAGTGTAAATATGATTTTATCTTTTATTGTTTATATATTTTTCAATTCAAGTACAAATCAATTCCAATTTGTACAAGAACATTATAATGTTCAATTATTCGATATTTATTTAGGAGTAGATGGTATTTCTATTTATTTTGTATTATTAACAACTATAATAATGCCTATTGCTTTATTATCGAATTGAAACTCAATAAAAGAAAATGTGAAATTTTATTTAAATACTATATTATTACTAGAAACATTACTATTAGCGTGTTTTTTAGTATCAGATATATTATTATTCTATATATTTTTCGAAAGTATTTTACCTCCTTTATTTTTATTAATAGGTTTATTTGGATCTAGTAATAAAGTAAGAGCAAGTTACTACTTCTTCTTATATACAGTATGAGGATCTTTATTCTTATTATTAGCTATTTTAGCTATGTATTCTATAATGGGAACAACCGATTTTGATGCATTATTTAAAACAAATTTTGATTATACTACTCAACTTATATTATTTGGTGCTATCTTTTTAGCATTCGCTGTAAAAACACCAACAATATTTTTAAATAATTGACTATTAAAAGCTCATGTTGAATCGCCTTTAGGAGGAAGTATCATATTAGCTGGTATTGTTTTAAAATTAAGTTTATATGGTATATTTAGATTAATTTTACCTGTATTACCTAAAGCTACATTAGATCTTACTTTTATAGTATATACTATTGGTGTTATTACTATAATATATGCTAGCTTTAGTACTTTAAGAACTGTGGATGTTAAAGAATTAATTGCTTATAGTTCTGTATCTCACGCGGCTGTATATTTAATAGGTGCATTTAGTAATACAATTCAAGGTATAGAAGGAAGTATTACTTTAGGATTAGCTCACGGATTTGTATCTAGTGGTTTATTTATATGTGCCGGAGGTATATTATATGATAGATCAGGTACTAGAATGATATATTTATATAGAGGTATAGCTCAACTTATGCCTTTATTCTCTATATTGTTCTTTATATTGTCATTAGGTAATTGTGGAGCTCCTTTAACATTAAACTTTATAGGGGAATTTATGTCTCTTTACGGTATGATAGAAAAATTACCTTTATTAGGTGTATTAGGTTCTACATCTATAGTATTCTCTGCTGCATATACTATATATATGTTCAATAGAATTACATTTGGAGGTTCTTTCACTAAATTCTTTGAGGAAAATATATTTGACACTACAAAAAGAGAATTTACATTATTATTTATACTAGTTTTATTTACTGTTATACTTGGTATATACCCTTCTTTAATCTTAGACACTTTACATTACTCTGTTGTTAATTTAATTTATAGTTTCTAGATTCATTTAAGTTCTATTTTGTCTGGCTATTTGCAGTGATCCATGGGTAAGAAACACCTCCTTGCGGTCCCCCTCCTTCGTAAGGAGGGGGAAAAAGAAGAAGTCAGCCATATCCATTGCGACGCAATGGATCAGAAGTCGGCTGACTTCTGAGAAGTCCGGATAAAGCATGCCTATAAAGGTTTGGTTTAGATTACTAAATCTATATATATTTCCTTCTAGTTATATAGTAAACATTAATACTGTAAAATTTCTAAGTATTTAAAAATGATAATCCTAAAACCATGCCTCAATTAGTACCTTTTTATTTTATTAATGAAGTAACATTTGCTTTTGCCATAATTGTATTACTTACTTTCGTATTTTCGAAATATGTATTACCAAGAATAGTTAGTTTATTTGTATCTCGTCTTTTTATATCAACCTTATTAGATAAATTTGGTTGATAATAAATTTTGGTCACCATTCCCTTGGTAAACAAGCCAAGTTAGTTGTAGGGATAAGGAGCTGGCTTTTAGCTAGAAGCGTTTTGGCTGGTTTCACCTGATCCGACTTCATATCCATTGCATTGCATTTGCGGAGCAATGGATATGGGAGAGCCAAACTGCCAGCGATCCGGGTGCTGAATCTGATTTTTATAGGCCTATAAGTAAAGCTTAGAGTATAATATGAATACTTTAAGTTTAAACAATTTACATAAAGAAATCTCAAGTCCTTTAACTCAATTTGAAATAAGAGATTTATTAAGTATAGATTTACCTATACTAAGTGACTTACATATATCAATGACTAACATAGGATTATACTTAACAATAGGATTAGTTTTCACATTAATCTTAAGTATATTAAGTATAAATAATAATAAATTAGTTAGCAATAACTGATCTATTAGTCAAGAATCTTTATATGCAACTATACATGGTATAGTAGTAAATCAAATAAATGCAAAAAGTGGTCAAGTATACTTTCCTTTTATTTATACTTTATTTATATTTATATTAATAAATAATTTAATAGGAATGGTTAACCGGAGCCTTTGTATTTTATGGTTATTTATCTCAAACATGTTTGAAGTATTAGGATTACCACTCCGGAGGAGAGACTCCGTACTCCGTAGTAACCTGGCATTTCAAATACAATCATATTCTTCTTTTCAGCCTTTGCTTTTGCCTGGTGGCAAAGCAAGGCAAAAGTCAGACAGACAAATAAATATATCTAAGGCTAGTCCTAGATATAGTTTTAACAATAAAAATACCTTTTACCTTAATCCTGATTACATTACAGGATTTGTAGATGGAGAAGGTTGTTTCTCTCTTTCAATATTTAAACAAGATAGAAGCTTAACTGGTTGACAAGTTAAGCCTATTTTTAGTATATCTTTACACAATAAGGATATTAAATTATTAGAAGCTATACAAAGAACTTTTAAAACAGGAAAGATATATAAACATGGAGTTGATTCTATGCAATATCGTGTAAGTTCTTTAAAAAATTTACAAATAATCACAGATCATTTTGATAGTTATCCTTTAATAACTAATAAGAAAGCAGATTATCTTCTATTTAAACAAGCCATAACTATGATAAAGAATAAAGAGCATTTATCTATAGAAGGTATATTGAAGTTAGTAGGAATTAAAGCTACATTAAACTGAGGTCTATCAGACAAGTTTAAAGAGAGTTTCCCTACTCTTCCCCCTATTTCTTTCTCTGACGAGGAGAGAAAGAAATTGAGAAAGGGGGATCCAAAAGCAGTAGTGAGACCTTCAGTAATATATAATACTTTAAATGTTAAGATTAAGAACTTAAACTGAATTAGAGGATTTATAGAGGCTGAAGGGAGTTTCCAAGTTATAACTCAAAATAGTAGCAGGATTAGTTTAAGATTTTCATTAACTCAACATATTAAAGAAGAAGTATTGTTAAAGGATATAGTTACTTATCTAAACTGTGGTAGATATTACAAAACACCAAGTCGTAATGATGGTCAATTCTTAGTAACAGTTTTTTCAGATATAAATGATAAGTTAATACCTTTCTTAAACGAGTATCCATTATTAGGAACTAAAAAAGAGGATTACCTAGATTTTGTAGAAATAGCCAAACTAATAAAATCTAAAGCTCATTTAACCAATGAAGGATTAGAAAGAATAAAACTAATTAAAAGTAAGATGAATAGAAAGAGAGTAACAATAAAAGAAGAATAAATAAATGTTTAGATAATTGTAATATCATAGATAAATAATAATAAAATACAACAAATTTCACTATATGCTGGAAACTTCTAATGCCTTTAGGTACCGATTATAGGTGAAAATCTTAAAGGATGAAACAATGAACAATCAGCAGGAAACCAAAATAACAAGCCATGTTATGAGTAGGATCCTCAGAGACTACATGTGAAAAATCATTTAACAGTTTTACAATAACAATTAAGTGATTAAGATATAGTCCACCACGGCAGTCTATAAGACTTCCCGTGTTGTCCATACAGTTTTGCTTCAACTAGCCATTTCGTTTTAACATTCGCTCTTAGTTTCACTATTGTTTTAGGTGCAACTATATTAGGATTCCAAAAACATGGTTTAAAATTCTTTTCATTATTAGTACCTGCAGGTTGTCCTTTAGCTTTATTACCTTTATTAGTTCTTATAGAGTTTATAAGCTATTTAGCTAGAAATATATCTTTAGGATTAAGATTAGCAGCCAACATAAAAAGATGAGATTAGGTCCCTCATTCTTATTGTGTATAAGAGCCAAACTCCGGGGAAGCCCTAAAGCTTCTGGTACCAAACTATAGTCGAAAGGCTATATGTGGATGAACTAATCACTCATGTAAGGTAACAAGCCAGAAGATTCTAGTAATAGGAATGGGTTATCGCGGATCTAAATCAGATAGCTTATCTGTAAAAGAGCAACGAGTAGACGGTTCTTCCATTACGACTTCGCTAATGGTAAGGTGTACTCTAGTCGCCGGGAAAGCCGGTTCTTGGATGAAACTAAGTAATTCAAGATTAAAGATACCACAATAGCCTATCCTTATATTATAACACCTTTAAAGAAAGGATAAAATATATAAACACCTTAAAAAGGGGACAAAGTTTTTATATACCTTTAAAGGATAAATTTGTGGGACGATTATCAGGTCATATGTTATTACATATCTTAGCAGGATTTACTTACAATATTATGACTTCTGGTTTCATATTCTTCTTCTTAGGATTAGTACCATTAGCTTTCATAATTGCTTTCTCTGGTTTAGAATTAGGGATTGCCTTTATACAAGCTCAAGTATTTGTAGTTTTAACTAGCGGTTATATAAAAGACGGACTAGATTTACACTAATAAAATCCTAGGTTATATTAAATTATTGATTTTTTACTAATTCGTGGTACCTAAGAAAATCAAAATTGCAATATTCATAGCAATAAATAAAAATGCTTAAGCAATAGCACTATAAACAGTAATAAGATATATACAAACCAATTCAATGTTTATTTTTTTACTTAAATTACTAAATTTAATACTTAAGTTTATTAAATCATTTATGATGGCGTTCGCTTTTTATTTTTTTTGATAGAGTTTTATTCATTCCCCTGATCCCCTGGATCCCCTGCAAGGGAAAAGGGGGGGTGCTTCTTTCCCCATGCTTCGCAGGGGATGGGGGGGGCGTCGCCCCCCTACTCCAAAAAGAATAAGTAGAGAGAACCCAGAATAATATCATCCTCGAAGTCCTACTTAAACCTTAATAAGTAGGAGGATGAGTCTCATTAGCTCAATGGTAGAGCCGAATACTTCTAATATTCTGATTCTAGTTCGAATCTGGGATGAGATAAATTCATATCCCTCATTCCCGACTTCTGTCCTACTAGTAGGCGGCTACGCCCCCTTTTTTCATCGAACGTAGTGATGAAAGAAATGGGGATCCGTAGTAGGGAAGCACCCTACTTCTGTCCCCTGTGCTTCGGATCCCCTTTTCTCAATTTCTTTCTCTCCTCGTCAGAGAAAGAAATAGGGGAATGGCGAAGTACCCCCCCCCCGGCCAGCCCCTCTATTCCCTCAAAAGGGATCCGAAGCCGGGCTAGGGAAAAGGGGGACAGGGGGGGACAGAAGCAAGCCCTCATTCCATTCCATTTCGTCGAGCGGGTAATGAAGGAAAGGGAAATAGGGAGAGGGATTAGAAAAAGCCGAGGCTAAGTATGCTGATTTATGAGTAGTCTCCATTCCCTCGTCCCCATCATCATTCATTTGTCTTACTTTGGCAAGCCAAAGGAATGATAGGGATCAGAAGTATGCATGCCCACCATGCGTTTAAATAAATTAGTGGTAATTAGTGGGTTAAAGTTCTCAAGTTAATGTAGTATAGATAATTAATTATCACGCTTAAAAAAAAGTGGTTTTTCAAGAGAAATTATAAAAATTTTTAAAATGACTGCTATATTCTATAGCGGAGGTATAACTAAGCCGGGTACGCCGCGATTATGTCGAGCACCGGCATTCCCTAGCCCATTCTCCTTCCCCTACACCGGGGATAGAAGCACCTCATTTCTTTCATCACTACGTTCGATGAAAAAAGGGGGGGGGGGCGTAGCCGCCTACTAGTAGGACAGGTCTAAATTACCTAATTAAAATAAATTATCTTTGCGGACAATTAAGCCAATATAACTTTGTTTTTTGTAAAAAATAGCAAGATTAACTATTTTTTTATAAATAATCTAGTATTATTAAGCCAAGATCCTTTAGGACTAAAATCCAATAAATTGATCAGATTCGCTGGATAATTCTAGATACTTCCAATGAAGAGCTTATACCTACCCTAATTTAAAAAAATAGTATGGATTTATTAGTGATGTAAATGATACCATCAAAAAAATATATATAGATGAGTTTGGTGATGGCTCTGAATGAATGCTGTCCAAATGCTTGACACATGCTAATCGAACGATTAATTTAATGAATAATTTAATTAATAAGTGGTGTACAGGTGAGTATATGATATTTTCACTACCTTAAAGTGAGGGATAAAATCCCACATAATAATAAAGGCTTGAGGTTATAATAGCCGCTTTAGGATGAAGATTAATATCGTCGAGAGAGGTAGTAGTAAAGGTGATGTCTTCACTAGCCTTAAAATCTCGTAACCGTAACTGAAAGGTTGATCGGTCACATTGGGTCTGAAAAAAGCCCAATGCAAAGTTAGTACAGCAGTGGGGAATTTTGGTCAATGGCCTAAGGGCTGAACTGGCAATTTGGGTAAACGAAAAAGAATTGTAATTTTACCAAAATAAAGTTTTAAGTACGTATTAATAATGATAATATGTATAAAAGTCTTGACCAATTACGTGCCAGCAGTCGCGGTAATACGTAGGAGACGAGCATTATTCATATTAAATAGGTTTAAAGGGTACCCAAACGGTCAAAATACCTTAAATAAAGGAGTACTTGACTAGAGTTATATGTGAGAAGACCGTACTTGAGGTGGAGAGATTATATTCTGTGATACCAAAAGGACTGATAAAGGCGAAGGCTGTCTTTTATGTAATAACTGACGTTGGAGGACGAAGGCATAGAGAACTAACAGGATTTGACACCCTAGTAGTCTTTGCAGACAATGATGAATGCCATGAACTAGAATTTTTTTTAGTTTTATAAATGAAAATGAAAGCATTTCACCTCAAGAGTAATGTGGCAACGCAGGAACTGAAATCACTAGACCGTTTCTGACACCAGTAGTGAAGTATGTTATTTAATTCGATGATCCACGAAAAACCTTACCACAACTTGAATATTTATTTAATAGATACAGGAGTTGCACGGCTGTTTTCAGTTAATGTTGTGAAACTGTGGTTTTTCCATGAAATTAACAGAATCCTTTGCTTTATTTATAAAATGTTTTATAAAGCAATCTTTCTTTATAGTAGAAAAGATAAGAAGGAAAAAGACAAGTCATCATGGCCCTTATGTTGTGGGCTATAGACGTGCCACGTAGTCCTTAACAAAGAGATGCGAAAATGTGAATTTTAGCTAATCTCAAAAAAGAGGATATAAATTATACAAGGATTGTAGTCTGAAACTCGACTATATGAATAAGTAATTACTAGTAATCGTGAATCACCATGTCACGGTGAATTTTATCTCGGATTGGTACTAACCACTCGTCGCATGGTGCGCCGTTTAGCGGTAATTTAATACTGACGTCTCAGACGTCCGGAAATGATCCAAGTTTTTCCGAGGTTGATTCACTTAGGTCGAGTCGAAAGACAAGGCTGAACTTAGCATGTGAAATAAAGGGAGAAAACAAGGAGCGTGTATCCTCTTAAAATATCCCGAGACCTTCCTCCTATGGTTAGAGCTGGATGTGCCCGAAGTTGACCAATGATCCCTTTCGAGTGGGGCTGTCAAAGATTACGGGTAGGGCAGTGAGTAGAGATATTCCAATTAGCATGTGTTTGGAATATAGGATCCTCGAAAAGTCTATTTCAGCAAGATTGAAAAAATTGGGAATCAACAACCTAAGGGAGGATATAAGATTAAATAAGCTGAAATACGGGAGGCCTAAGTCCAGTGATGGATATGGAGTCGGAGGAACCATAGTACCAAAAATATTTGGGAAGGCGTTCTAGCCCAAATCGATAATACACTTTGATAGGCCGCTGATAGTATCAGTATGGAAAATTACACAATATGAAGGTCGAAGGGACGGAACTAAAGAATAAAGGCTAGCATGTGTCAGCAGGAAGAATTCCGTTTTGTTTGGTTATCCTGACATCAACTGACAAACAGCGTAAGCCTGACGAAGACTGAATTTGAAATGTAGTTAATCCAACGGCTTTTGAGAACTATTATCACCTGTCGACTTTGGACGATTTGGGGTGAAAGCCGTATGTAGGGAAACTTACACGTACGGTTTGGGGAGGGGTCGTATTAGTACCCAATATATATACGGAAAATATTGGTATCTGGATAATTAAATTGTTCAGACTATACTGGCCTACTCTACCTGAAAGGAGCCCGCGCAATAAGTTTGCTATTTTGTTATAATCTCTTTTAAAATAGGATTAAAATATTATAATGGAATTCTTCGTATGCGTGACTCTGATTAGTGTTAAGTCGAAATACGGTTCGTGTAGTGGAAGTTGCACGGGGTAATAAACTTTAAAAATTTGTAGGTCGACCGCACCGCTAAGTCATGTCGGATGTGATTTAGCGGATTAATGCCATCCCTACACCAAGGAGAGTTCCTTTATTGGCAAGAAGGGTTGAGCTGTAAACTCAATAGCAATTTTCTGCTTTAAGAGTTCGAATCTCTTGTCTCCTATATAAAATGTCTTTATAGCTCAACGGTAGAGCATAATACTGTTAATATTATGATAGAGGTTCGATTCCTCTTAAAGGCTTGTCGGCTCAGGAGTCCCCCCTCCTCCATTTCTTTCTCTCCGACTTCGTAGAGCAAGAAATCGGGGGAAATGGTTAGTTATGTCTTGACTAGCCCTCCTTAATACCGAGAGGGGAAGTAAGTTGGATATTTATATCCTATTATACCCAGCTGTTATAGGCCAGGAGGGCTTCGACGTAGTCGAAGCGAAGCCACTTTATACTGAAAGTTCATCTAATAATAATATAGATAAAAAATTATGACAAATTTAGCCAGAAGTAATTTTCAAGATCATCCTTTTCATTTAGTTTCCCCATCTCCCTGACCTATTTACGCTAGTATAAGTTTATTATGTCTAACTTTTAATGGTGCACTTGCTATGCATAACTTTGATAGCGCATATATACTATTTTATATAAGTCTTTCTTTACTTATAAGTGCTATGACTTTATGATTTAGAGATATAATAGCCGAGGGTAAATCCAAATTCAACACATTATATTATTATTTAAATATTGCTCGAACAATTCCTTCAACTGATATAGAAAAAGCTATACTTACTTACAATACTACTAATGACTTAACAGTTTTTAAAAATAATAATAACTTAGGTTATTATTTAGCTGGTCTTTTAGAAGGAGATGGTTCCATATCTCTTCCTTCTTTAGGTGTTACAAGTTTAAATAGAGTGTTAAACCCTAGAATAGTATTTACTTCCCATATCAATAATATAGGAATGTATTTATTTTTACAATCAGAGTTAGGTAATGTAGGGCGTTTTCAAAGATCTAGTGAGAATGTTCTTCGTTATATTATTGGAGATAAAGAAAGTATTATTAAAATTATAAATTTAATACACGGTAAACTTAGAACTCCTAAAAATAAAAGATTTAATGATTTAATCCAGTTTATGAATAAGAAATATTCTTTAAATATACCAGAAAGTTCATTAGATAATACTAGTTTTAGTGAGAATAGTTGACTGACAGGTTTTACGGAAGCAGATGGACATTTCGGTATTAAACATATTGAAAGAAAAAGTAAATCTGCAACACGTAAAAGATCTGTAAGTGAAAATATTTCTTTAAAATTCAGATTAGATCAACGTTTATTTGATAAAGCTACATCGTCTTCCATCCCCATCCCCGTATGGGGAAAGAAGCACCCCATGCTTCGCAGGGGATGGGATCCGAAGCAGGGACCGGAGCCTTTTATGCAAAATTTAGCTTTATTTTTAAATGTTAATTTAAAATTATATGAACAGAAAAATTCTAAAGTATTATCTCTTAGCGTAGAATCTTTAAAAAATATAAGTAATATAATAGATTATTTTAACAAATATCCTTTAATAGGAAATAAACTTAATGATTTTAAAAAATGAAAAATAGTATATCACATAATATTATCTAAAGAACATCTTAGCGAACAAGGAAGATTCAAAATAATAAATCTAATAAATAATAATGTTTAAATGTGCCCTCGTTAAATTTAACAAATTGCTGGAAAACCCTAAGTAGGATAATCAGCAGGAATCTAAAAGACGGATAAATATCTTTTAGATCTTCAGAGACTAAAGGTTAAAAATTAATACGTTATAATAACCTATTAATTATGATATAGTCCAACCAATATAGAGATATATTGATTAATTTTTATTGACATTCCTAGGAAATCACACATTAGCTGTACAGAAAGGACTTAGTTTAGGAATAATTCTTTTTATAGTATCTGAAGGATTATTCTTCGTAGCTATATTTTGAGCATTCTTCCATAGCGCTTTAACACCTACAGTTGAATTAGGTGCACAATGACCACCTAAAGGTATAGATCCCATAAATCCTTTTGAATTACCTTTACTTAATACAATTATATTATTATCTAGTGGAGCTACAATTACTTATAGTCACCATGCCTTAATAAAAGGAGAGAGAGCTGGAGCTTTATATGGAGCTATAGCTACAGTATTATTAGCTATTGTGTTTACAATTTTACAAGGAATAGAATATTCAGTATCACCTTTCACTATTAGTGATGGTGCATATGGTACATGTTTTTTCTTTGCTACTGGTTTCCACGGGTTAACTGAATGTGTAGCCCTTTTTATATTTATGTGTTATATTTTATTTAAAACGAAATTGTACTTTAGTACAATCAATAACAATACTAATGAAAATTTGAATTTAAACGATAAGTTGCTAATCAATAATCCTAAGCTAGGTAAAACTTTTTATCTAGATAAAAATTTCCTGGAGTGGTTTGTAGGATTTACAGATGGTGAAGGTAATTTTAATATTAAACTACTTGGCCTAAAGGAAAATAAATATGAAAAAGTTCAATTTACATTCCAAATAGGTCTTCATAAGGACGACTTAAAAATATTGGAGTATATTATGAATACTTTACAATGTGGACATATTTCTAAAAGTAAAGATAGAATTAATTATTTTGTAAATGATAAAGACTCTTTATTACATGTAATAATCCCAATATTTCGTTACTTTAGTCTTAATAGTTCAAAATACCATCACTTTACTGTATTTGAAAAAGCAGTAAGTTTAACAAAAGATAAGAGTCATTTAACTCCTGAAGGTAAATTAGAAATCATCCAATATCAAAAAGAGATGCAAAGTATGTCAGGTAAGTGAATTCCAAGTTCTATTCATGACAGAATTCATATTACTAGATGTTGATTGGCAGGATTTATAGATGCCGAAGGTACTTTTTCTACTAATAAATATGTACCTAGATTTAAACTAGAAAATCATATAAAAGAATTAGAATTATATAATATGATTGCTCAATTTATTGATTGTGGGAAAATTTTATATAGTTTATCTAGAAATCAAAAAATAGGTAGAGAAAATAGTAATCCTACTATAATAATAGAAGTTAATAAGATTAGTGATCTTTTAAATAAGATAATTCCTATGATGTATGATAATAAAAATTTGATGTTAAAAACATTAAAAAAAGAAGATTTTTGTTTATGATCGAAGTTAGTAGATATTTATTGACAAGGTTATCATACTACATTGGAAGGAAAATATCTTTTTGATAGTATAAAATTACATATGAATAAATACAGATTAAGTACTAATTCTTCTATGTTAAAAAATAAAGATCTTATTACACTTTTAATAATTGACCAGTTATTAGCTAAGCTTTATTTATCGGAAAGTCCTTATGAAATAAGAAAAGGAATAAGATATTATAGAGGCACTGATAAACTAGTGCGTGAAGCTGTTCAATTAGTAGTGATAGACGTCAATAATAATAAAACTGTCTATGATAGCATGACGGATTGTGCTAAGGATCTTGGAATAAGTAGAAGAAATATTAAGCATTTTTTACTTTCAGGAGAAAGCTATAAAAATTATACTTTCGTTTTAAATTAAAATAGGATACAACCATAAAATAAATTTTAAATAGAGTAAATAGCAAGAAAATCTTTTTTAAGATAATTTGCTGCCAAGTATATATATTGACGTTAAGATATATATAAAGGTTCAACGACTAGCCAATAAATATTGTGTTACTTAATAGTAAAGAATGGCATAACACTCTACTTATTAACTACTAAATTTTAATTAGTAGGCACTAATAAGAATACATAGTCTAAACAATAATGAGAGTTATTGATAATATTCGTACACGTTATAATTGGTACATTGTTTATAGGAGTAGGATTATGAAGAATATACGCTTATCATTTAACAGATAACCATCATTTAGGATTTGAAGGTGGGATTCTATACTGACATTTTGTGGATGTTGTCTGGCTTTTTCTATATGTATCAGTTTATTACTGAGGGTCTTAGAATACCAGTATTCTTTATAATAATAGGTATGATTTTATTTATGTGAAAGAATATAGTTATTCTTTCTCTTGCCCATTCCTCATCCCCTTATGGGGAAAGAAGCACAGGGGACAGAAGCACCCCCTTTGGTCTTACTTTTGTAAGCAAAAGTAAAGATGGGGGGCGTAGCCGCCTACCTGGGGATCAGGGCACGGGGATAGTAAATAAATTACCTTGAATATTTACAATACCTTTAAAACAATTAGGTTTAGCCATTAAACTAATGTTTTTCTCGCCAGTTATACACCATAACTTGACTGGGGGGAGCGCTTCGCTATCCCCTTTCTCCCCAGATCAGGGGATCGGGGCCGCCTTAGCTTATAATATTTTAATTTATCCATGTATGGATATTGGGATAAAGTTCATAGAAACGCATTATATTAACTTGTTCTATTATTTTTTTTTATTCATTATACTTTCTATAATGCAATGATGTATGATATGTAGAAAATATAAAAAAGAAGATTGTAGTTTATATGATATACTAATAGCTACACTATTACATAATAGGCTATTATTAATGATAGGTACCTATATAGCATTTATCACGAAAACAAGTTTAGGTATAATTCCGTTATTGGATTTTAGTATTATAATGGAGGGGATTCAGCATTCCTGATTTTTTATGGAATTGGTACCGGAGGTGATGTCTTTTTTTAATTCATCTTTCGGTAAAACTTTCGTTGCTACAGGTATAGTCTATATTCTCATTGGAATAGTTATGATAATATATCAAAAAACTACTAGAGAAGGTTGAATACAGTTTATCTGCTTTGTACTTTCTTCTATAATATTGCGTAATATATGGTTGGATATATTATCATTTTTACCTTCAGATATTTCTGAACTAGGTGTAGATATATTGACTGCGAAGTACTTATATTGTAATCTATTAAAGGAATATTTTAGTGAGTGCTCTTTAAAGAAATTTATTTATTGATTTTTTCCGGTCTATCACTGTGACACTACATACGGTGAATGGAGAGATTACTTAAACCAACGGGCTTTAAGTGATGCTAATACCGTAACATCTCTACTTAAATCAGAAAAACAGGTGGTTGGTAGACTTTTTCCGGACGGAATGGCAGGGTGATCTATTATAAATAAGGAATTAGGTATGAACGACCTTAATAGTTTGTGGTTTTTATATGAAAGAACCTTAGGAGGTGCATTTACATTTGTACGTGGAGGAGAGGATGATACTTTCTATCCTATACCTTATGCATCTATTATACCTGACTTTTACAACGGAGATTATTCTCATATTTGTCCTTTCCCCTTTTCAGTAGATTTTACAATACCTATTTTTAATAAAAATGGTGCATATCCTGATATATTTTCATTAATTGATAGTACTAATTTGCAAACTTCTGGTTCAGAAGAAGTAATTTTTGCGAAAGTAGATTATCATGATGAGGATGGGGAATCAGAATCTGCTCATTTTCTTTTTAACTGTAGAACTGACTTTGAACCGGCAATAGTCAGGGATTGAAACTCTCAAGATATGGTTTATATAGATATGGGTAATAATTCTTATGTGAAGTATAATCCTAACTATATAACTGAATCTATGCTTAATAAACCTATTGTAGTAAAAATGGCAGAAGGGGAATATACAACAACTACTCTAAGGGTAACAAGATTATACAAGTTGAATGAAGTTAATTGTCGTAATTCTTCTTTCAATAGATATTGAAAGTTTTCTATAGAATGTTTAGAAAAGAGTGGACGACCTTATAGATTAACAGATTCACTACGAATAAACTATGCCTTAGCCAATTCACCTATATTAGGACGAATTGATTTCAATACTATAGATTGAAAAGGAGGTAATTCTTCTCAATTCAGGCAAAACCCAAGGGATTTTAGTATAATGGTAAATACATATGACTTTTAATCATTATGATATTGGTTCGAATCCAATAGATCCTAGCTTTTATTAACAAGATAATATCATTAGGTGCGACGCTACCTGCCTGACCCCAGCACCCCCCCCCTGTTCCCCCTTTCCCCTGATCCCCTAATGCTACGCATTCCCCCTGCTACGAAGTCGGGGCAGAAGCACTCCTCAATTCATTGAGTGCTTCTTTCCCCATGCTTCGCAGGGGATGGAGAAGTCGAGCTTGCGCTCGTGGTAATCTCGACTTAAAGGTATAGAGGGCGAAGCATGAATGGGGAATAGATGGCTTAAGGGGAATGAAGTATGCCAACATATCAGGAAACGAAATTGGTATAGACTCATTAGTGACATATATAATATATATTGTATTATATAATAATAAAACGGTTATCATTTAATGGTAGGATTGCTGTCTTCCAAACAGAGTGTGTTGGTTCGATTCCGACTAACCGTAAATACTAGAACTAATAGCTTAATTGGTAAAGACTTTTCCTGTCACGAAAAGGGATGTCGGTTCGATGCCGACTTAGTTCGAATCGTCAAAATTGCAGTATTCGGGTATACTTCTACCCTCAGCCTCATTCCCCTTTCCCTACACCGGGGATAGAAGCACCCCGGATTTTTTCATCGAACGTAGTGATGAAAGAAATGGGGGTGCTTCTTTCCCCATCAGGGGATGGAGAAGCCAAAGTAAAAACGGGGGTATATAGGCAAGCAGGCTAGAGATCCAGGAAAGGTCGCCATAGGTAGGGCAAGATATTTGCTAAATATTATGTGAAAACATTTGGGCGTTCGAATCGTCTTCTTTCCGTCATAGCTCGGTCTCCATGCACCCTTTGCCGGGCTTTTGTCTTACTAGAGGGAATGGTAAATATTAACCCTCTAGTGGGTAAAATTTTTAAGAAAAAATATGAATAATTTATTTATCGTAGATGAAATATATACTAGTGGATTTAAAACAGGAGCTTTAGATATTGTTTCTGTATTTGCAATATTATGTGCCATTTTAACTATAGTAAGTAAGAATCCTATAGTTTCAGTATTATTTTTAATAGGGTTATTTGGGAGTGTATCTTCTTATCTAATATTATTAGGTTTAAATTTTATAGGTTTATCTTACTTAATCGTTTATATAGGAGCTGTATCTATATTATTTTTATTTATTTTAATGTTAATTAATATTAGAGTTAGTGAGTTACAAAGTAATACTAAAAATAGTATACCTTTAGCTTTATTTATAACAATTTTCTTTAATTATTTAGTTTTCCAATTCTTACCTTATGATCTAGCAATATTGAATAATACAAATAAGGGTTCTGCCTTAAATAATGTGTTATATCACTCTTCATTAAATAGCGGTGAATCCGCCAATGAAAAAATATTCAATCATAAAGTATCAAATCTAGTAGCGAACGGTTCTACACCATACCCTTCGGGTCAGGGCGCATCCGGGACAGTAAATTCTGATTTATTTTTTGCAACAAGTAGTAGTTGAGATGGAAATTTAATAGAAACAAGTCATATCTCTACAATAGGAAATATATTATATACAAGTCATAGTATGTGATTACTATTAGCAAGCTTTATTTTATTATTAGCTATGATAGGAGCAATAGTAATTACAATAAAACCAAAAAATTAAATAAATTAGCTTTATAGTGTCTGGCCTACTTGTGTAGAGGGTGCTTCTTTCCCCATCAGGGGATGGAGTAAAGGTGGAATAATCATTATAAAGGGATTAGCTCAATGGTAGAGCAACCGTTTTACACACGGTAGGTTAAGTGTTCGAGTCACTTATTCCTTATTTCCCCCCCTTCCCCGTGCTTCGGATCCCCTGCTTCTTTCCCCGGTGCTTCGCAGGGGGTGCTTCTTTCCCCGGTGCTTCGCAGGGGGTGCTTCTTTCCTACGAAGTCGGGAAGGGGTGCTTCGGGGATAGGGACAGAAGTACTCCTCAATTAATTGAGTATATAGTACTTCGTAATGGAGGGGTGCTTCTTTCCCCATGCTTCGCAGGGGATGGGGACCAAAGAGTATAGTTTAATGGCAAAACAAGGAGCTTCAACCTCCGAATTCTTAGTTCGAGTCTGAGTACTCTTGAAAATATCGAAAATTTTTGAACTTAATGGTAAAGTGCATTTTTGATAAGCATGAAATCCGGCTATGGCGGCGTAGCCTAATTCTTTTTTAATAAGTTTTAGTTTAACGGTAAAACATCTAAATATTCTTAACGAAATAACTAAATACAATTCTATAAAAGAGGGCTCAATAGAATTAAATACTACTAGTACAAAAATTAGAAGACAGATCGCCAAAAAACAGTTATGTTCGATTTATATCTTATAACTGTGCATAAAAGATTCCTTAACTTAAATGGTTAGAGTGTATCCTTGATAAGGATGAAATCAGTGTTCGATTCACTGAGGAATTAAAAAAAGAGAATTGACTGAGTGGTTTAAAGTGCCGGCCTTGAGTACTGGTAAGGGGTTTCCCCTTCATGGGTTCGAATCCCATATTCTCTGATAACTTTCACTCCATGCTGGCCAACCAGCATACTTCTAATTCCCCTTCCCTTTTTTCATCGAACGTAGTGATGAAAGAAATAGGGGAAAGAAGCAAGCCCCTCCTTTTGTCTTTTGTAAGCCAAAGGGGGTGCTTCTTTCCCCATCAGGGGATGGGAGAGCAAGAAATTAAAGACCAGGAGAGGTGGTGTAATCATACTATCACTAGGTTAGATGGTTAAGAGATTAAGCAACAGATTAGGGCCGGGTTGGTTAGGCGCTCCTTTTGGGAAGGAGAATAGTTGCGTTCGAACCGCAATAATCTGATATGGGGTCAATAGAAATGTAATAGATATAGAACATATATTCATATGAAAATATATAAGTATACAAAGAAACTATTAGGGAAATCTAGCTATGTATTAAAGGGATTTAAATGTTTTGTGAGATTAAAACTTTGATTGCCATCGAAAGAACTTTATGGAGTTCATTGTCCGATATATCGGTAATGGACTGTATTTAGGGGGTAGAGAGTGCGAGTAAGTTGGGTTGTGGCAGCAAGTAATAACCCGTGTGAAACATGAGCCCTTATTGAAATCTACCTGGCGGTAATTTAAAAATTATGAGTTCAGTTTCAATAAACGAAGTGAATTGAAATATCTTAGTAACTTCAGGAAAAGAAATCAAAAGAGATTCTATGATTAGCGTGAGTGAAAATAGAGGAGCCTATTTAATCTTAGTACCCTTCGTATCCCCCTTTGGGGGATTAGGGAAAGGAGGTATTTAAAAAGTAAAATGGTTTAAAAACTGTTTGAAGTATATGGGGAACCTTCCTCAAAGGCTAAATATAATACATAAGCGATAGCGAAAAGTATCATGAGAGAACGATTAGAATTAGTAGTTTTATAAGCAGTTCGAGCAAAATAAATAAGTGAGAACGTACCTTTTGCATAATGGGTCACCAAGTTAACATTAGATGCGAGTGAAAGCGTAGGTAAACCAATCGTTAAAATAACGAATAGTGTCTAAAGTTAGACCCGAAGCCTGGTGATTTTACCATAATCAGGATTATAAAAGTCCGAACGGGTAGAACCAAGTATGAGCACTTGATATAGCCCAGGTAGAAGTGAACCTTCTGCCATAAACCATCAAACTGACGGGAAATCCCTAAAGCAATTTCAACCAAACAGATGTGGTAACACATTTGCGGCACAGGTAATGACTCGTGGTATGGTAACATCGAAATTGATACACGTAAGTGAATGGGTAATCCGCATCCAAGCTCCAGTTTAGACGGAGAAAGGTTCATCGACTATAAGGTGGTTAGCGCAAGCTTAAGATATAGTCAAACCTCAATGGAAACATTGCAGGATAATATAGTTTTATAAGTACACCTATTCCAATTATTAACAATATTATGATTACCTTCAAGGTATTATAGCTTTGGATAATAAACGAGTAAATTATCTGGAGTAAATACCCGTAGCAGCTACAAGCAAAAGTACACCGTAGAAAGGTACTCGGGTCACTTAAGGGCTAGCACCCCATTTCTCTCATCGCTTTGCTCGATGAGAGAAATTAAAAAAACCAGTGATAGAATTGAAAGGATAACCTCTGAAATCATTATTAAAACATTTTATTTAAATAAAAAGCTACAAAAAATTTCTTTCTACATTTATTTAGACCTTACAGGTTTTTATCTACATCTTGTAGATACCACTCGTCCGAAAATTCTAATACTGAATTTAACGAGGTGAAGCCTATGATTATATATGTTAATGCAGTCTCTCCATCCCCTGATGGGGAAAGAAGCACCCATCAGGGGATGGAGGATAAAATAAAGATATTGGCAGATAATCGAAAAAGAATAGGTATCTATCGTTGAATTAACAAAAAAAATGGAAATTCTTACGTCGGTAGTTCTGTTAACATAAGTGTTAGAATGTATACCTATTATAGTCTAGGTTCTCTAGCCAAAAGTAACAGACCTATTGATAGAGCCCTTTTGAAATATGGGTTTTCTAATTTTAGACTGGAAATCCTAGAATACTGTAATAAAAATAAGGTTATAGAAAGAGAACAATATTATATGGATTTACTTAAACCGCAATATAATATTGTGGAAAAAGCAGGTTCTACTTTAGGTTATAAACATACACCAGATTCTCTTGCCAAAATGAGAGATTTTGTGTTAAGTGACGAAGTTAGAGATAGAAAGGCTCTTTCTACTGTAAATGCTACAGTTGCCCCTCTGGTCCTTCGGACCAGGGGTCGAAGGACAGAAAAATAGCAATCATAGTTGAAAATATAAAAACTAGTGATAAATCAGAGTACGCTAGCTTAACTGAAGCAGGTAAAGCACTAGGTGTGTCAAAAGCTTCAATAAGTCAAGCACTCTTAAATAATAAACTTATAAAAAAAACATATCTTATCTCTCCCTTTGCTTTTGCGTTGCTTTGCAAGGCAAAAGGTATAAGATCATAAAAATATAAAACTATATTATCTGTTAAATGGATAGTTATTTAACTATTTAGGGAGAAAAATCTCAGCTCTACCTATAAGGTAAAAGAGATAATTTGTATCGTTGTAAAGATATCCGAAGAATTATGGTAGGTAGTGAAAGACAACACTGACCAGGATAGCTGGTTTTCTGCGAAACCTATAACAGTAGGCAATTTGAGTAACATCTTAGCAGGTACAGAATTTAATCTCAGACAAGATGTTTTAATTTTAGTGGAAGCTTTAGTTCCCATTAAAACAACATGTTGATTTGTATATATCGGGGGATCGTGAAGATTTTATCGGTGAGTATGTAGACTCGGAATGGCAAAGATGGATCTTGAGTTATCGGACATAGAATGATAAGGTTATAATACAGCCTTTTTGTAGAAGTGAACCTTCTGCTATAAACCTTCAAATTGCGGGAACACCCTAAAGCAATCATAACCAAGTAAGAGTAGTAATACATCTTATGGCTCAGGTAACGACTCGAGGTACGGTAAAATCATGATTGATGTACGAAAGTTAAATGGGTAATCCGCAGCCAAGCACCAATTTAATTGGTGTGCAGTTCATCGACTAAATGTAGGTTGGCGCAAGCTTAAGATATAGTCAAGCCTCATCCGAAAGGATGCAATGGCAATAAAGTAATTTTATGCATTTATAATTTATATAAATAGCTAAGCTATTTATATAAATTATAATAAAATAAAATTACTTTAATTTCTAACCTGAAGATAGGGTTAGAAGTCAGGTTTATATATAACCTGTTGTCTAAATGGATAGTTCATAAAGATTTATGAGCTATTTAGGGAGAAGATTTTAGCTTATTTAGTATGTAAGCTAAAATTTCTGTGTATGTCAAAAGGGAAACAGCCCAGAACAAGAGTTAAGGTTCCAAAATTATTAGTTAAGTGAAATTAAGAAGGTTTTTATTAAAGTCGACAAGGAGATGGGCTTAGAAGCAGCCAAGTTTTGAAGACCTCGTAACAGAGCGCTTGTTAAGTTTTAAAAGCATCGAAAATTTAACGGATCTAAACAATATACCGAAACCTTGTCCATATTTTACTATATAGTTAGGGCTGGGTAAAAAAAATTACCCAAAGCTCATAGTAATTTTGTGGGGTAGCAGAACGTTGGATTAAATTAAGATATTTCCTCTGTGAAGAAATATATAACAAACAATTCAAGTGAGAATGGTGACATGAGTAACGAATAAGAAGGAATGATAATCCTCCGCCTAAAGCTTATGGATTGGGTATAAGAAACACCCGCTAAGTAACGGCCTCTAAGTTCTAAATCTAAAGATTTAAACGATGAGAAAATCTAACGAATTACTAAAGGACAACATTTGGGTCCCCTCCTTACGATCGTAGGAGGGGGGGATAAGTGAAAAGTGTGCTGGAAAAGTTAGTAATATATTTATTTACTATAAATTATCGGACTTCTGATCCATTGCTGCGCAATGGATATGGGGACGAAGTCCCGGGGACGAAGTCCCGGGCTTTGCTGGCTTCGCCGACTTTGCCGGGCTTCGCCTGCTTGGCCGGCTTCGCCGGGGACGAAGTCCCGGGCTTCGCCTTAGAAGTCTAAACTGATGATTATAGAAGAAGAAGATATTAAACCGTACCTAGAAACTGAAACAAGTAAGCTAGTAGAGAATACGAAGGCGTAAGTGAGCTAACAATCATAAAGGAACTCGGCAAATTAACTACCGTAACTTCGGGATAAGGAGGGCTCATTAGTCCTGATTAATATCGGGTAAAAAGGAAGAAGCATAAAATAATGTTGTACGACTGTTTAATTAAAACAAAGCACTTTGCTAAAAGATTAAAAATCGATGTATTGAGTGTGATGTCTGCCCGATGCCGGCTGGTTAACGGATTTAACTAAATTATTAAAAAATTTGGTGTTGAAGGAACCCCCGGTTAATGGCGGCCTTAACGTGAGGGTCCTAAGGTAGCGAAATGCCTTGGCCGTTAAATGCGGTCTTGCATAAATGATAAACATCCATCTATTTTTTAAATTATTTTCAAATGCCGTCATATTAAGACGAGATAATATGTATTACGGACATCTGAACAATGTTCATAATATTAAGTTTGCACCTCGGAGAAAATTTCCCTTAAATATTATTTTTAAACGTAATGCTCTAAATTGAGCTATTATTAAACATACTAATACTGATCCTTATACTTTAGCTAAACAAGTATTAAATAATAGATTACCTATTACAGTAGATATACTTAATTCTATATTAATAGCTAGTAATATCTCAATTACTCAAGACCAATTAGACTATATTCTAAAGTTACCTAAATTAGATTTTTGTCATATCAATAATGATACTATTAAATCTAGTAGGTTTTTAGATTCAATTGGTACAGTGAGAAATGAGAAATGTGCTGCTGGTGTTTATATATGAATACATAAAGCTACTGGTGATAAATATGTAGGATCTTCTACTTCTTTAGCTAGAAGATTAATAGGTTATTTTAATGCCACACATGCAAATGTAGGTAAATTTATACCTTTACCCCTCGGCCTAGTCCCCCAGGGCCGTAAGGCCGGGGGCTGCGAAGCACGGTTAAAAAAAGAAGGTATAGAATCTTTTACTTTACAAGTTATATTAATACCTTTAGATAATAATTATTTCGAAGATATTGAATTATGTTTAGAACAATATTTTTTATTACATTCGGAGTTTAATTTAAATACTTTAAGATTAATTAATAAAATATCAGGTTCAAGAGCCAAACCTTTATATATTTATAATAATGATTATACTCAGTTATTATATCGAGCCGACAACCAAGAAGAAGTAATTTTTGGTTTAAATATTCATTATAATACTATTAGTCATTGTATATTAACAGGCGAAGCTTTTTTGGGTAAATATCGTTTTTCTGATCAGCCTACTAAATCTGATGTAACCGAAGCATTATTATCTTTATCTGAAATATCAGCTCTATTTGACAAAGCTAGATCTGAAGAGTTAGATAAAACAGGTAGAAAAGTTATTATAAGACCGGTGCAGGAAGAAGGTTCTTTTTTAACTTTTAATAGTATTAGCGGGTGTTTAGTATTTTTAAATACTATAGCACCATCTAATAAAACTACTCTTTATAGAAGAATTAAGTCAGGAGAACCTTACCACGGATATATTTGCCAGTGAGGTAGTGAAGAACAAGCATCATTGTCAGATAAAAGTATTGAAGTAAAAATCACTAATATTGATACAAGTGATATTGTTATATTTCCTACTTTAAGAAAAGCAGCTTTATGGTTTGAACCTGCAACTTCAGGTCAAACTATTAAATCTTATATTGAAAAAGGTAAAGTATTTAGAAATAAATATATTATAGAATACAATAAATAATTTAAAAAATAGAATATAATCAGCCTAGGAAACTGATTAATTGTGCAATAAAGGAGCAAACTCCGGGAACACCTTAAAGCTCTTTTAACCAAGTTTAATATTAAAAGATATTAAATGGCCCGTTTAATCAACAGGGGTATGGTAATATCAAAAGAGATGTTCGAAAGATAAATAGGTTACCGCGGATCTAAATCACCTATCTCTCTGAGACCAGAGATGATGTGTAAAAGAGCAACGAGCAGATGCTTCTTCAGTAATATAATATTACTGTAAGGTGTGCTCTTGTCACCAAGAAATTGGCGCTTTAACGAATTAAGTAATTAAAGCTTAAAGTTACCACTATAACCTAAACCTAAAGTATTTATGCTAAGGTTAAAGTAGTGTTCGGAATGATGTAACGATACAACAGCTGTCTCTATGATTGGCTCAGTGAAATTGGAATAACTGTGCAGATACAGTTTACCTCTAGTTAGACGAGAAGACCCTATGCAGCTTTACTGTTACTAATTATAGGGTATGATGAATTAATTTTCAGATTATAAGGTACATTGATTAATAAAAATGAAAATCCTTTATTTTCGCATCATACTTCAGATCTAACCCATTGTTTCCATTCCCCTGACCTACCCCCTTTCCCCATTCCCCTGCTTCGCAGGGGATCCGGGGGAAAGGGGGTAGGTAGGGGATATGGAGCAATTAAAGCTTGTTCTTTTATTCCCCCTGAGGGAGAGGAGAGCAGGTGGTTAGTGTTAGTCTGACATTTAAGTAGCCTTCTAAAGGAATATATTGTTAGGAGACAGTTTATGTGGGGCACAGACCCCTTAAAGAGTAAAAGGGAGTGTCTAAAAATTATTTGTTAAGGCGGAAGCTCGGTTTCGCCCTAACGTTGTTTGTGGTTTTATGTAGTTTTACTATATTTAATCTTCTAAAATTATTTCTATCTACCCTGGCTGTAGATAGGGATGGATATTTAGGTACGTTTTTCACTATAGTGAAAATAGCGGTATAATAAAAAATATTATGAAATTTTTTCTAATGTTTTTTGAGTTATTAAGAAATCTCTTAATAATCATGATGAATACCTGAAAAGCTCAACGGCTAATTCGTGCCTTACTGTTTGATTAACAACAAATCTTACAGTTGCGTAAGCAGGGCATAGGATCACAAGATGCAAAAAGGAAAGATCTTGGATTATTGGAAAAGCTACGCTAGGGATGTTTGTCCTTCAATATTTTAAGCTTCTCATTTTCCTATTTCATACATATCACCCTACCCCATTGCCTGACCCATTCCCCTTTTTTCATCGAACGTAGTGATGAAAGAAATGGGGATCCGTAGTAGGGAAGGGGGGGGTGCTTCTCTCCCCTACGTAGTAGGCACCCCCTTCCTTTTGTCTTACTTTTGTAAGCAAAAGTAAAGAGGGGGGTGGTTCGCTACTACGTAGGGGGACAGGGATTAGGGGGTGAGAGCTCGAATTATTGATAACATATTGGGTTAATTTCAAGAATTACTTATATAAGTAGATTTGAAGCGAAATTTATCTTGGCATATTTATATAAGATAAAATCGTTCAACGACTATAAGGTGAGTTATGCTAACAATAATCCTTTTTAACACCCAACATTTTTATTACCATACACTTATAAAAAAAAAGATAAAAAAAAAGAATAAGATTTATTTATATGAAGAAGGTGAAAGCTCATTTTTTTTTTCAAAAAAAAAAAAAAA